>QJSC01000599.1:6337-47618 GCA_003697955.1 Calidris pygmaea | reverse complement strand
CTTAGCCAAATATTTCCCTGCATTTTAAGATTTGCATGGGTGGGTTTTGTACTTAAGCAGCCTTTAATGTATTCAAAAAAAGGTTTGGTTGGTGGCTTACATAATAGTGTTGAATCTGACCCAGACGTGTTGTCACAGCACTGCTGTCAGATAGATAGTGAGCTGTCAGATTGAAATATTCGCTAGTAATCTAGGTTATTGGGCCCCTTCCTTCAAAAGTGCACCCAGCATAAAAAGCAGTAGTGTTAGGAGCTGGAATTAACAGGTTCTGCAATGGGCTTAAATCTTCTTCCCAAATCACTGCCTGGAAAAGGGAAAATTTCCAGGTGAACTATGTTCTGTTCCAGGATCAGCTTCCAGCTGATCTATTTTTTCACTCTTCTCCTTGGGCTGGATCATGGTTCCAGGTCATAACTTCACCTCTAGGTCAAGAATTTCTAGATATTTGCTAGAAATGTGCCCGGGTGGGAAGTAAAAGGATTCCAGGCCTAAGGTTGTCTGCAGTCAGCCTTAACGACGCTTAGAGCACTACGCCATCAGGTACCATCATTACATAGTTGATCTCTAATTAAAACCTTGAATATCAGAGACCAGATAAAGTGCTGACCTTTTCCACTGAGAAAAGACTAATTGTTCTGTGCTGCGAAAGATACATGAGGTATCTTTAAAGGTGTAATCTTGCTCATTCCAGGACACTTTTTTAGAAAGGTTCTGCTATAGTCATTGATAGGAGAAGCAATTAGCTATAAAAAAAACCATTTTATACTGTGTAACATCACTTTTGTACATTTGAAAACATCTCCCTGCATATTTCTTAGCTCTTGAAGCCTGAATTTTTATTATGCAGAATCTCCCTTTTTTAAAATCAATTTGGGTATCAGAGACCAAAAATGTTAGGGTTGTCTTGGAGAGTGTTATTTCTCAATCAAAGAATGCAGTGACTTCTCATGGATGAACCTTGCCGCTTGCCATGTGTAGTCTTTGTTCCGTAACACAGTGAGCCCTGAGTGCTGCGACTGCTTGACACAATATATCACATAATGTATCTGCTATCGGTGTTCTCATTACAGAGGGAGAGACAAGTGAGATTGGAAAGTGAGAGCAGAACTGGTCAGATCAAAGTTAAAGGGAAAATGGTGAGAAGGAAAAAAAGACTATGTGGAAACCCCATCTTATCAGGACTTTGAATTCTCCCCTGGTTCAAGTGACGCAGGTAGAAAAACAGCTTAATTTCTGCCCTATCAAAAGGCAACAGTCTTTTGATCCGAGAAGACGGAGGCTAGAAAAGGAAGTTAGTTTGTTAGGGAGACAAGGCATCTGTAGGAGATATCAATCTGAACCAAAAAAATGTGTTCTTATCCTTGGCTGGAGCGCTCTCTCCAGTGTCGGTCCCTCGGGGCAGGGGCTGTGGTCAGCACTCCCGAGTTGTTCCGCCTGCACTTAATGTTCTCTGCAGCAGCTTCAAGGCAGCTCCTCTCTCGTGCGGGGAGGCAGGGGGCTCTCTCCCCTCACACACACCACAAACGCCAGACGTCTTGAACAGTTTAACTCAGCCAAAACTCCTCATCGGAAGCTTCATCTGCAGGGATGACTTAGACAATTCCACCAAAGACAGAGAAAGAGTCCCAAGCTTCCCACCACCAGTGAGTTGTAAGGACTCCAGGAGGTCCCCGATAGCCATCACTTCTGTTTCGCATTTGTACATACACATCTGCCTGAGCTTTGTTTCGTTTTATTGCTACTTCTATTTGTGATATATGGGGAATCTAACTCCACATATAATAATGTGCTTGATTGATTGCTTGATTGTGCTCTGTGTTGGTTTTGCTCGCACGCAACTGAGTTCATAGGAACAAAACATGTGCTCCAACACCTCCTTCTTCTGCACAGAAGAATAAAAGAAACTTTCTCTGAGCCATTCAACAACTTTTTCTCTTTGCTGTGTTTCCCTGGTTATCTTCAGCCTGGGTGCCACCAAAGCTCATTTTGCTGGCCCAGGTGCACAGTTTGACTTACAGGATGGAGAAAGACGAGGCACCATCCAGAACAGTTCTCCTCTCTGAAGTTTCCCCAGCTTACATCAGTCAGTTCATTTTTCTGCAGCACCTCACTCGTACCAGGTCTGCTATGATTTAGGTGAGGCAGTATGGGCCAATATTGGCCCTCACTTAGCAAATCCAAATTCATTCTTTAAATTAAATGCTGCGGGGCAGAACTGATTATAAATGGTCAAGGCCACTTGCGTCAGATAATTGACTGGGAACTGATGGGTCTCTCCTAGGACTCATCTCCCCTGGGAAATGTCATGCTCTGTCATGAAGTGAAATATTTGCTGAGCCCCAGTCTCAGCACCGTTTGCATGGCCAGGACCTGGAACAGGCCATACCCTCGTGTGGGCCAGGTCTTCTGCCCTGGGGTGGGAAATGAGAAGCATCTGATTCTAGCACTGAAGGTGGAGCAGGCTGGAGTATGGCCCACCAGCTGCAACCCTATTAGCAGTACAGGGACCGTGGCTGTGAACCTGCAGACTAAGAGTGCATTCACTGTTTTCGTGACATTACCAAAGAGAAGAGAAAAAAGAAAGAAAGAAATAGAGAGGCTATAAATCCCCTAAACTGGGGAAGATAAATTTGCGTGAAAAGTCATGAGCAACCTGACAGGAAAGAGTTACTTTATGCCGTTTTGCGGCGAGGAAAAACAGCCTTAGGTTTTCCATTGTCTGCAGGTTTTTCTCTGTGAGAACAGAAGGTTGGGCACAAGGTGAACTGTCAGGAGGAAAAATCGAGGGAATCATAGAGAAGATGGGCCTTGTACATAATTGATCTGACAGAGTGCTGCCCACTCCATCATTGTGGCTGAAATATGCTTGGCCTCCTGCGCAATAATGCATGCGAGTTTAGCAGCGCAAGACTTGGTCTATTAGAGAGTTTGTTTAATCAGGAACGCTCCCGTCCCTGCCAGCGCCCAACATCGCTTGCGAAACACGAAGTCTGCTCTCTGACTGGAAGAGAAAATTCTGCCGTGCTAAACACTTTCAGCAGGAGACATAAAAGCAGAAAGTGACTTTGAGTAAAATCGGGGGCTGTTGGAAGTAAGAGCAACATCTCTATCGCTTTCAACAAGGCCAGCGCTGTGCTTTGTTCCCTGAAGCATTCCCTCTCCCTTTCTCCCCATCAGATTTCTTTCTCCTTTTTTGATCCTTTTAAGTGGAAGACATTATCATTTCATTGAATTGTCTCACAACTGACCCACCATTACAGAAAATAAGAAGTTCCATGGTCTTTTATAACTAGTTCTAGGTGCCTTCCGTAAGAGGGGCAGAAAATCTCTCAGGATTGGGGATTTCAAACCTGGACTGTTATTAAATAAATAAGTCACTAAATATCATGGCTTTGCTACTGCAAGATAAAGAGGCAAAGCTCAAAAGATGAAGATATATCAGGCTTTGTATAAGTTCTGATAAAAGCTGGCGATTGTGTTTTGAAGTCTCCAGGTGTTCCAAGCCTGCAGACCCTTTTGAGAAGCCTCTGTCCTGCCTTGCTTTGAGCAAAACTCCAACAAGTGGGGAAATCCTGCAAAGTGCCAGCAGTTTGCTGTGAGGTGCTGAGAGCCCCTGGACCCCGAGGGGGTCAGTGAGATGCAGATCCCCCTCTCTGTTCTCAAAAATAAAGAGCTATGGAGGGACCACACCATTTTTCCCTGCACCATGACCCATGCCACCTTCTGCTAAGGCAACAGAGTGAGTGTTAGGCATTATCATTTACAGTCCATCTTACGGTGGATAAATCAAGCCAGCAATACAGCAATATTGCAGCAGGGTCACCACAAGCAATTTTCTAAAAACCATGCTGACATCACCAGAAATTTTATTTAAATCCTTACTATTTCCAGCTAAAAAATCCATCAGCATTATGAAAATGACTTGTATCAGACCCCAGAATAATCTTTTCAGAAATGATCGCTCCTGATGTTTAAACCGATTGCGATTTGTTTTACCTCTTAGATGTTTCCTCTGGCTAACGTAGGCAAGAGCTGCAATCACCAACTCCAAACTCAGTAATTTTGCCTAAAAACATTTGACAAAAAAGGGGTTAACGATTTCCATGCAGGGTAAAGCTATCAGGAATTAGTGCTCCGGAGTGTAGAACATTCACTTTTACAGTAGGTGGTGTTCTTGTTACACTTTCATACATGCCAGGCTAATTAACTGTCTTAAAGACCACATCATTAAATTATTTCCCCTGCTTAAAATGCTGCGATGTTTAATGTACCCCAGCAATTCAATTATGTTTAAAACAATATCCTAAGACGAACTACTACAGGATGGCATTTAGAGGAAGTTTCACGCTTTACCTCAAACGCAGGTAAAACAGAAGAGCAAAAATAGAATTTGAATTCCAAAATAGCTCTTTGAACCCAAAAAGAAATCTTCCACAAGACTTGTAAATGAAGCTAGTTATTGTAGTCTGGATGATTGATTTTGCCTTTACTCGCTTTTGTAAAAGTTCATTCAAAGACTTTAAAGAGTTTTATTTTTCCCTCAATACCTGTTAAAATCTGCCCATTCCATCTTATGATATATTTCTGGGGGTTTTTTTGTTGCTTTACCTCCTCTCCATGTTTCAATTTCTCTTGTTTTAAGAAAAAAAATTGTGAGGTTTAATTAAGTATAACATCCTGGAAGAAGCTGGGGGGGGCGAGGTCATTCTGATGGTGTTTCAGACATCGTGTTTGGGAGTAAATACACGGAGGTCTCTATTACACACCCCATCGAAGCATCTCACATTAATTTATCAGAGGAATAGCGGGCTGCGTTCTGGCTGCACCACCCTCCACGGCAGCATCATTTCCAGGTAGCAGCGATGCATCTCCACCTGGCAGATTGAGTGCAAGGCTAGCAGAGAGCTCCGCACAAAGGACACCGCCGTTGCTCAAGTCTTGCTCCTTGTCAGCAGGAGCTGCAGAGGATGTCCTCTCCGCGCTGCGGACGTGGGAGCGCCCAGCTTCGCTGCCAAGGGTAGGAGCAGCTTCAACAACAGGAGCTTGTGCCGTTCTGGACCTACAGAAAAAAAAACAGGGGTAAAAGGGACCAGAAGAGTATTTTGGAGTACACCTGAGTCCAAAAACATACTGCCAGCCTCTCCTCTACCACCTTTGTGTGGTGTTTAAGAAATACTGATCCCTGATGTCAGGGAACCAAGCTTCTCACACGTAGAAGCCTTGTTGATATTTGGTGCAGAAAGCTATGTTCCACAAAACATTCTTTTACACAAACTAATCAAATTATTGTTTAAAAACTTACTAGGCAGACTTCAGGACAATATACAGAGTTTACTGTTAGAGAAGGGACAGGATCCAGATAAAACGAAAACCATCAACCCACCAACTTGGATAGAGTTCATCTTCATCTCCTTTCCTTTCAGCAGGAATGCCAGTCATCTGAATAGCTTTGGTGCCACTCCGTATGTGGGAGGTGCCGCTTCCTGCCCCAAACCTCTCATTTTCTAAAGCCTTGTGCCAAGCCATCTGAGAGTAAACGTGATCTCATAGACAAAACCCGCTAAAGCCAAACTCAGGTAGCAAACCACAACAAGGCTGTGTGGCAATCATAGCCACATAGAGAAGCCACAATTCAGAGTAAAAGCAGGATTCTGCTTAAAATGGCAAAGACATCACCTATTGCTAAAGGAGTATGTCAGGTCAAGTGACTTTATGTAGTTTCTACCTGCTGTCGTGTAATCAATCACGTAACAGAAAATGCTGTAGAACCCCACTTTCCTGCGCGATGCCATCGCACGGGTAGATGCGTCATTGTCATGTAATGGGAAGGGACTCTGCTGTGGTTTTGTGGTGGATGCTTCAGGTGACGTAAGGTGGGAAGATCATGAAAAGTGGCATCTGTAACCAAGCTAGTGCCACCAAACAAATCATCCACCACTTCTCAAACTTGATGGGCTTTTCTGGTGCGCTACATGGGATAAACTTATGGGATAAACTGACTATTCCTAGCTTAAGGGAAATGAAAAGGAAGTGCAGTGTCTATAGGAGCCTATGCATGTAGGATTTTAGCGTGGAAGCATCGGATTGTTCTTAAGGTAATTGACAATATACTGTTGCAGCCCCTAACCTCACCAGTGAGAAAACTTCAGATTTTAAATGTCTAAAATTAGAAGGTATTTAACTGCAGGATTTTTGTTGATTTCAGTTATAAAGAATTCCCTCATCATGAGGGAAGGGTGTATGCCCAGGCAATCTCAACCAAGCAGTGGCTTCAAATCCCACAGGGACTTACTCGTATGGCCAACAGTCCCAGAGGGAGCTGTTTCTTCAATAGCGTGGTGGTGGGTGTTCTCCATATGCCAGTCTGTAAGGAGGTCCATGATCCAACTGGATACTGGTACCTGGATACTCCTTAAATATTTTCAGGCTGCACTTCCCCATACTTCCAGAGAAGTGGACCATAGGAGGAACCCTGTCCTCCTCCCAACCCCAGCTGCCCACTCTGCTACTGCTTCGCCGTCGCTCCCCCTCGCAGACATTCAGTGAACCCAGTCAAGGAAATGGTCTGTCTGAAAAACAGGCATTTCTTTTTTAAAGCAGGTCAGTTTTCACTGAGATCAGTTTTCTGATCTCTCCCTGCATGGTCACAGAAACACCTGTGCCGACACAGGGGGAGGGAGCACGAACAACCATCTGGAGAGCACAGGGGGGACAGGAAACCCATTTTGGTTGCAGAACAGGCTTCTGCCAGCTTAACTAGGCATGGAGTGGTGGCGTTAATCAGGACCTTGAAATGAGCCTCAAGGCAATCGTAGCATGGCATCCAAGGGATTAACCACGGGATGAAATACATTGCTGACCATATGATGACCCAGAAGTCCCTAAAACATGCATCTACATTGAGATACCTACAATGCTAGGCTAAGGATGTCATCAATTATACAGGGACCTGAAGCTAAAATCCTGATTATGCAAGAGCTTGAAATAAGCAGGTCTCAGATGTGTCAATTCACAACAACGAAGCCGGAACATAAATCCATATCCGGAACATAATAGGTACCTGCGTGGTTTCTAAAACACATAGAGCATAATCCTTTTGTATCCTGCTTAAACCTGTGCAAAAGTTTTGCGATTAGATCTTTGTCCTGATGGACTCTGCAGCAAAATAGCAGGAAATCTGCAGATACACGTAACCATCATGACTACACTTAACGCTCAGGTGTGTGCATGCCATTTATTGTGTTGCCTAGTCTTGCATTTGCTTTCTCCTTTTGAATTATTCTTCACAATTTTAAATTGGTTTTAATATATTTATTTTCCATACATGTCCCTGTTATTTATTTAGCATTTTATTCCAATTGTATGCCATCATATACTTAGACATTGATTATTTTTTGCCTTCAGTTTCTTGATCTATTTTACAAATAAATTGCAAATGTCAAGATCATTCCTTTCCTCAAAAGTTGCTGAAACCCTAACCAGCTCAGCCAGTTGCATGTAACATAAGACATAGAGCATGAACTTCAAACATAGGAATGCCTATAACAATCTCTCTTTTTTTCTAATGCAGTTATGCTTATTGAATGCATTGATTCCCTTGAAGCAGCCAATAAAATAGTTCAGGTAGTAAAATACACCCTGACAGCAATATTTTTCACTCAGTACTTCCCTCTTTCCTTGCTGAAGACTCCAGCTATTAGAAAAGTGAAGATCACAGTTGCTATATATGTTTAAATGGTATGTCAAGATGTCATTTAGGCTCTGGTCTGCTCTTGAGCATAGATTTAGGACCCTAGTGTGTTCACATAATATGGATATTACTCGGGATGACTCAGACACCGTTTTAGGAAAGAGTTTGTTGCACTGATTTTAAACCTTCATTTTTATAACGTAGTTGAACATCCAAAATAAGATTGTAGAGTTTTAAGAACTGATGTCTTATAAAGGCTGCTATGAAATACTCTTAAATAAGAGCAAAACACACTGAATTCTGGAAAATAATCTCTCCAGAAAGAATTACAGCCTGTTCGGGAAGGCTGGCTCAGTGGATTAGGCTCAGTCTGTCCCTAGATATCCACCAGACTGAGAACCTGCTGTAATTAGAGGTCCTCACAGCAGCAAAATGACCGATAAAATAGAAATCCTGCATCTAGCAAACATAACCATGACTCACCCCATTCAATGAACTTTGGCTCACACGCTTCTGTTGCCATCCCCTTACAAGCTGCACACCAAGCCCTGAGGAACACTGGACCGAACCAAACTTATCCATAGAAAAATGACCATCGATTTGTGGGGATATCACCCCTGAATATCCTCCTCTCAGGACTAGCGTCACCACGAGGAGGAGCTGAGGACATGGTGCTCCAGAGGGCCAAAAGCAGTGTTACAAAAGCCTGGTATGAATAAGATCAGCTGTGCTTTATTTGAGTTGTACATGTGTTTACAAAGTTGCTACAAATACACTGTTTAGTGCAGAAAATAGTCTTGCTGGGTTTAGAGAACGGGCAGCAAAGCCAATATATACAGTGTTTGTGCCTGACTAAACAAGTGTCTCGGTTTCATTTCTGACTTGAACCTGTAACAGAAGGTTACAATAGTTTCACAACGCTAATTTTATTTTAGATCCATATGAGAGAGATGTAAGGAGGTGCTAGAACACCCCCATTCCTAATTTGCAGTTATAATTATTTTGTAATAAACATAGTTCTGCAAAGAAGCCTTTGAGTGACAGAGCTGGAGACCAAAATTTCTCTTCTTTATATGCATTAAAGGTGTCGGTAGAGACAGAGCAGTGGTCCCGCCCTGACCTTATCAATCATCTTCACCTCATACCCACCAGAAGGACGCCCGCGCTGCAAGGGCCTCCTCCTCTACAGCATCCATTTAGTCTTTGCTTTCTCCTCTCTCGCTTCCAGACAGGACCAGAGTTACAGCTTTGAAACAAGCAGAGGCAAGAACCTTCTTAGAGCCCTGAGTCATTTCTTGCTTTCTCTAAACAACCATCAGCTGGGAAAAATTCATCACAAATAACTTGCACCAGCTTTCTTTTGGATTCCTCTGGAATCAGCAAGGTAAAAGGCCACATATCCCATCAAAACTGCACTGGCTTTTGCAACAATACTTTGAATTTCCAGCAGTAGGTGTAGATAACTAACTTCTAATGAAGAACTGCCAATGCTCTACATTTTACTGATTGGTAAACCCGTATGTGGGGCAAATCTAACAGACTAAATTAGAAAGCAAGCCCTGAAATTTTGCTTTCTGCCCTCTGTTTCTGTGAGCTCCCACCTCCCTGCCATGTGCTGCCACCTCTTTTCCAGAGGGAAGTTCATAGTCTCAGTCTTTTTAAGAGCAGGAAAGCTTTTCTTTGCTATCAAAGTGATGCCCGCTGGGTGAACATGCCATGTGAGTTACACAGCCCTGTCACTTAGAGAACTCAGCAAACTCATGTTCTCCTAATGATCCTGTCTCAGCCAATTCATGCAGCACCATCCAGAGGGTTCGGCTGCCATTTTTCATTGCCTCCATGAGAGAAGGGAGCGGAGACAACTGCTATTGAGGATGTGAGTCCCATTTGCCACTGTGTTACTCCAGTTTTAAACGAGTGTCTCTTTGTTGACTTGTTTGGAAGAAGAGGATTCTCCTTCAGAGAGTTAAAATATCTCAATAACCTTATGTTAGGGAAAATCTGAAGTGACATGGTCCTGCTGTACCTCAGGGCATGGTGTTGCACTGGATTTTAGGCTTTTTGTCCAAGGAGACTTCCTACAGGTAAACTTCTCAGCAAATCCACATCTGAATGTGCTGAGCACTTTGAAAATCTTCATGCTGGGCATGGACTGGACATGCAGAAGCACTTGGGCTCATTTTCATATAGTTCCCATCACTTCTACCACTTTATGGAAACCCTGACTGAGACAGAGGCTCTGTTTGGGTAGTAACGTTTGCCATGTACAAGTGTATATTAAGGCTTTCTGTTGCGGGGAGCAGATAGAGCTGCTGTGTAGGTGAGGCAGCACGTGAGAAAAGACCTTGGGGTACAGGAGGGCAGGGTGGTCTGGCAGTCAGGAGGGGAGAGACCAGCCTGCTCTGTGCAGAGCGTTATACAGAATATTGACAGCAAATGCACTAGATATTACAAAGAATAAAAGAAGCAGGTATATGTATCCATACACATATTTTGTCCCAAAACCTCACGTACCATAAAATTCTACAATTTTGTTTCAAATTACAACTACTGCAAAAAATGGTAAGAATATTGTGTGTTAAATTAACCTGATAATTAACTCAAACTAGTCATTTGTCACTGGGCGTACTGAGCATATCCGAGGGAGCTGGGGCACTGCTTGAAGATGTTTGAGAAAAACCCCTGCGACGTCTTGTACCCTTTGCAACTCCTTTGTGGGCCAATTTAATGTACTCTCTGTCAGAGAAACGTGAAGCTGGGCTTTAGCAGCGCCAGCAGATTGTGTTACCCTGCCCGGCTGTACCGAAATCACACATTTCTCTCCGCCTGCAGTCGCAGAGGTCACAGCTAAGGTCAGGAGAGAACAAAAATGATGCTTTGTGATCCAGCATTTAGACAGTTATCAACTCATAAATCTTGGTCAGACTGTAATGACAAAGCATGGGACACTACAGTCCCATAAACATGGAGTTGTCTTCAGAAGAAAAAGGCAAAGCTATCTATGCATAAGACAAAGACAACTGTATTTAGCATGTGGTAAACCAGACGTGCCTTTTCCAACTGTTTTTATTTTTTTATTTTCCACTCCTCATTTTCTGCATTTCTAGGTGGGAATAGAAGACCGTGTCACCACTTTGAAATATTTATAGCAGTTAGCTAAGGAGTAATGATCATAAGCAGAATCACTTAAAGAACAACATTGAAATGTTTTTCATACTGAAAATAAATGACTCACTCCTTTGTATTTGGCAGCTTGAAATGGGACCTCTTTCCTTAATGACATTCCTCCTTTGCAGTGTGCTTATATTCATTTGCTGTTGTGCATTTGTTCATAGTACCAGCAATACTTGGCACTTACAGTCCGTACCGTCTCTTGATTCAAAGACTTTATGAACACTGATTAATTAAACTGAGCATTATCCTTAGGAGGTTAGCGTTTATACCCATTTTTCGGATCAGAAAACTGAGAGGGGTTAAGTTTCTTACAAAAAAAAGCCTGCTGCAAGTCACAGGTGAATTCCAAAATTCAGCATGGTTTTGTTCTCCCTCCTCTGACACCAGAATTGAGGTCAGCACGGCACGTACTATGCAAGATTTCTGAAACAGGGGACCAAACTGGTTAACAAAGAAACGTTGGGAATTTTGGCCCTGATCTGGGTTTGCACCCTCATCCTAAAATTAATCTTGTTCCAGGTCTTTGTCAGCTTCTTCGGCTCGTGTGAGTGTGAAATTTAAGCATTTGAAGTTGTAGCTGCTCTGCAGGACAATCCTTCCTCATCTGTAACATCTGGATCCATACATGCTTCTCTCAAGCTCTTTCCCAACTAGATCCTGAAGCCCCTGGAAACACTCTGGCCTTGCTTACAGTCACTCAACTTCCTTGTTAGGCAATCTGACGACCTCTTCTAATTACTCCTCGAATGATGGTGAAAGTTATTAGGAAGGTAAGGACAGCACCGAATCAAACCCACTGTACTGAAAAAGTCCTCAGGAAATCTGTTAAACTTGCGAAGTAGCTTCTGTCCCTCTGGAAGAATCTCAAGCAGAAATGTTTCCCTGGGAGTTTTCTCTTGCCTCCTTTTGCAGAGAGCCCTTCACACTTGTTCTTAGAGAGATGTACCAGTTCGGGGGTAATTCATTCAACAACTGTCAGATCTTTTCCAACTGCTTTATAGCTTGTCCTCCCCAAGCATTCTTTCAGTAATCCCTATACCAAAGCCGAACCAAATGTGTGTTTATGTAAAACAGCCCATGCTATACGCAGCCTGTGCTTTTTGCATGACCTTTAGTGTAAAATGCAATATGTCTGGTCTCAGTTATGTTATTCTGTCAACATGTTCCAGTTTGGGCTAAGCTGGAAGCAGCGCTCTGTACATCTGGCTCAGGAAGAGAGGACATCTGTGCAACTAGTCCAATAAACCAGAGCAATTCAATGAAATATTGTTCTAGTGTTAGGGAATGAAAAGAATTTTTGCATTGCAAAACACAACAAATGCTGACTTCTACCAATAAGAGTGACCTCCAGAAATCTGGGAGATAAATCAGCATGAGAGAAAGGCGAAGAGATGTTAAATGATGCTCTTATTTCAAATATAAACATCTTTCAAACACATAAATCATCTCATTTGATTTAGAGTTATTTAGTTCACATGGAGTTAGGTAATGTCCTCCTTTTAAAAATACCACTTCGGAAATTTATGGATGAAAAGTGCTAATTATGTATTTTTAAATGCATTTTATAATTTCATTGTATGAATCCCTTTAGGACATAATGCTATCTATAAATCCTTTCCCTTCTTCTACCCAGGATTTTGTGAATAACACAATTGCTAATGCAGTCTAAATTAGACAAAGGCATTTGGTGAGGTCAGAATACTATTGCCTGGAGGTTCCCATTTTATTTTCTTTGGCCATTTTTAAAAGGGTAGCACCTTACACTTACTCTAATGACAGCGTGCAACTCTGAAGTAATTCATTCTGCAATTGCTTTTAGCTCCTTTAGAGTTTTTATCAGCCATATTCATCCCTCTTTTCCAAGTACTCTCAAATAGTGAGAAAGCCCAAAGTGAAGCAAGTTATTGCCATCTTTTTTCAAATAATACCTCCACTTCTAAAATATCCTGGGGGTGCCTGGCAACAGAGAAAAATCCCATTGTGCTCTTACATAGTGAATTTCATATTTTGCCTGACTCAGGGTAGAAAGAGCGCAAACAGTGTCAGATTTCTCATGCTGTATTTCACATTCATCTCCACTTAATATAATTATTGATTTTTCTCCTGGAGTTTCTCTACAAATCTCACCGTCCCCTCTGCCAATGCGTACCTTGTTGTTGTTGTTTGCCTAGTGACAAAACCCCGAGGTGATAATACTGCTCATTTAGTTCAGCCTGTGATCCAAGAGCCCATCAGGCTGTTTTCCAGCTCTCCTACAGTTTGCTGTCAGTAAACCTTCCTGCTCCACAGCCACCTTGGTTGGTCTTCACCTCATCTATCACCATAAAAGCCCTCATAGAACTGAATTCATGCTATTCATTACCTTTTGTAAAACTTCCATCTGTCCCACTCCCATTGATAACCTTGTTCCAAGGTGGGCGAAGAAGAAAGCCCAGTTTGATGAGCGTGATCTCCAGAGAGCAGGGGATACAAAACATCTCCACTTATTAAACAGCCTCTGCAGTGGTTGTTTGCAGTGTGCTCTGAATAGACAGTATCTCAAGAGAATCCAAGAAAGCCAAATACAGTCAGAGGCAAGAAAACTGCAACCACAGTAATATTTGCAGAATCTCTTTTCTTAAAAGAGACTAAAAGGTTCTTAAAAGTTTCCTTCAGGCAATTTGATTCTCGTCCAAGGTTTTTGAAGAAAACAAACCCTTCCATATATCTTGATGCATTCTTGACTGTCCTAGGATATACTTCTGACCCAAGGAAGTGTATCAGTCAGGGACAGGGCCACATCGGTGCTGGATCTCTGACAACATGTATTGTGTTAGCGTACAGGAATTTAGGAAGGGGGGTGGTAGTGGTGCTGGTGTATCGTCCATCCCTAGTGTATAATTGATGATTGTATTAACGTAGAAGCAATAACGGTCCAGAAGACTAGGAACTTGATGAGGAACCAAGTACTCCTCCTCTGAGCCCCTCACTTACCAGACGTGAGATCCAGAGAAATAGTTTTGGCTTTCTGTACATCCTTTTCTCAAAATATGCTTTGTTCAAAATTGTCTGTGAGGACAGGGACCTTGTGCATGTTTTCTAATGCACAACAGTCCAGGACTGTTGGACTAATGACTTGGATGCTGAGAACCAAAGAATGTCTTTACAGCAGACCCCAGAAGTCTCATAAAGAGACTAATAACTTGTCTTTTTTCTTAAAAGGAAAAAAAAAATACTTTTTAGCTACAGAAGTACAAAAAGTATCCAACTGAAAAAATGAAGGCAATTTTTCCTCACTAAATAGCACTCGGTTTAAGTTTATATTTTTTATTGTTCTTATTAATAACTTCCAGATGAATCTCTGAACTTTAATACTTCATTTCAGAGTGAATTATATTGGCTGCGCTAGAAGTTCTCAGAAAAGCTCTAATGGAAGGAAAGACAAGGCCAAACTCCCTCTAATTTTCCTAAATTCCAAGGAAATGTATATCTGAGCCTACACTTCCCACTCCAGAACCACTTCCTTTCCTGGCTCCAGTGAGTGGCCAGAGCTTAAACATATCTGAACTTTGGCAGCATCTACAGGCAAAATGCTCCTTTGTTTCTAGTAATAAATGTCGCTGCACGTTTCAGAAGCAACCAGAAAGCTACAACTCTTGCTGAATATTTCATTCCAAATGATTTACCCCGAATGGGTCTGACAGTACTGAACAGAAGTTAGTAACGTGGTATGGACACAAAGATGAGGAGTTCTCCGATGGCAATAGAGTGAAGAAATGGCATGGTAAGACAGTATGATGCTGGCAGTGTGCTTTAGCTGTAAAAACTGCAGAAACATTCACACATGTAAATGTAGGCATGTCAGGGTCTGCTTAAAAATCCTGAAAACCTGCATAAACTCTAATCCTATTACTTTTCAAGCTGTTAATAAATACAAAACAGGAGTAAATTGGTCTCCAGGTTTTTCAGGATATTTGCTGTATGTTCCTCCAGCAGAACTGAGCCCCAGAAGCCTTCTACCTACCTCAGATTTCCCCTGTTAAAATCCTCCCCTTAAAATTGCTCAAAACAATCGCGCTTTAGCATCATCTACTGGGAGAGATGGGCAACTGACTGGGAGGCTTGAGCAGCTCGGAAACGCTCCCACTTGCATCTGTGTGCCGGCTGCTGTTGCAGCGCTCCGAGCTTGACTCCAGCAATCCAAGGAAAACAGGGGTTTTTTTCTCTCCAGACGCTGCATTTTAAGGAATATAGCAAATGCTTTAGTGCTAGTGCAATACAGGCCAGAATAAGTACTCTACCTTGATGCTGCTTCCTTATGAAAGCCTCTGGGTCGCAGCACCAGAAGTCAATAAGAAGTCGGGAGGAAGGGAGCAGCTGATCTCACAGATCGGTTTGCGCTGTGAATTTTGTCACAGAGACCTGAGGAGGGTTGCGGCGGTGCTCAGCGCCGCGGGGCCCGGGGACTACGCTGTCTGCAGTACACGATGTGCAAGACAATCTGAAATTCATGACGAGTTTGCACTTTTTACCAGCAGCGTCAGCCACCCTAAGATCTCAAAGCGCTGCAGATGGTAATCCTGCCTGGCAGGTAGGTATTATCCCTGTGTTGCAAACAAGGAAATGGAGACAGAGATTTAAGGGCAAGAATCCCAGCAGCATTTAGATGTCTAACTCTCACTGACTACAGGCTGGACCAATCACTTGAAACCAATAGGATTTCACAACTAAACATCTTGAAAATCCTACTCATGGTGATTTTTCCAAGGTTCATAGCACAAGGGTATGGGAGAGGCAGCATGCACATCCTAGGAGTTGAGATTCCTTTAATTATCGGTCTGTGCTTCAACTTTATTTCTAAATGTCTGTAAAGGTCTTGACATGAAACATAGTGTAGCTACCAAAACCAGCAGGTCTCACATCTAGGTGTGAAGGGTGGATTCACCTCAGTTACATTTTACTGCCTGAAATCTAGATGTCTACTCTTAAAAAGCTCTTAGGCTGCCTTGGTAGTCAAGGAAGAGAGGGGCACTTCCAGGAAGCAATTTATCTTGCCCATCACAGGATCACTCCCTTGGAGTACAACATGGTCACCTGGCATTATCCCACCTTCTCCAGGGACTGAAGCATTCACTTTGGAACAGGTGCTTTTTTATTATCATTACTATTTTTGGACACCTACATTTTTTCTGCAGATATCCATTTCTTCACATGGAGTTGCACCATCTCTGGTGGCTCAGTCCCCACGCTGGTGGGCCCTAAGGGAGATCTTCCTCCCCGAGCAGCAGAGCCTGGACTTGGCTCTGCTGCAGCTCTGCAGCTCCAAGTAGCTCAAACCAGACAGCTGCAAAACCTCAACCCCCGCAGATTTAAAGCATTACAATTGATGCTCTTCAGGAAAGCTGAGTAACAGTTATGGTAATACTCCATGTGTATCAAAAAAAAAAAATTTAAGTATGTGTGTTTTGGAATTCAGTTGCCTGACCTTTGGACTAGAGATTAAATTTTTTGACTCATCAGATCTCTGTAACGAAGGCCAGGTCTTTTAGATGTGGGGTCTAAAAGCTCCTGCAGGTACTAAAATACATGGCTTTTTTCAGGTTCCTCATGATCATTTTTAAAAATTCTGATCAAAATACCCTTTGGAATTATTTTGCTTCCATTTTAAAAGGAGCTTCTTTGCAGAGTTCCTGGGCAGCTTGTATTCCTTTTCCTGCCATCAGTCCTCTATGTCTCTGTGCATCTCCCCGTAATAGCATTGGAGGCCAGGTAGCAAAATCACCATAAATGATTTACTGAAGTTTCAAAAAGTTGACTAAAAATAAATGCTGAATATTTGAGAATATACAACTCACTCATTTTGGGAAATCTCTGTGCCTACTTCCTAAAATCATTTGTAGTGACTGTATATTGGGTAAAACGTGACTTTAGATACAGAAAAGCCTGCTCTTTCTCTCAGCTATGCATTTCCCTCAAACTGTGTTACTGATGTTGCATAAAATCCTAGGGCCTGCAGCTGCAAAGCTCTGAGTCTGGACTTTCTTCTCTACTAACAGTCACCTGCCTGCAGTTCTTGGCTGTCTAGGAGATAAGTTCATTAGTTATCACACCTAGAATTGCCGTGTCTTGAAAAATAAAGAATTCACCATGCACTTGGTTGAGATCAGCCATAGATTGGCTTTCCCGAGGCAAAGGGAAAGTTTCTTTGTCCAGCTTCACGTTTTACCAGGAGTAGAGAGACTCCCATTGCCACCTGTAACCCTGTAAGGCCACAGAGCAGCCCCGGCCCTGCTGGGAAGGGGTGGGTGTGCATGGAGAGGCGGCTCTGGGAGAGCTGGCTGCTCCGAGGGTGGACGGGCAGAGCAGACCCTGCCTCTCCGCCCGCACAGCTATGCACACAGATTCCTCTCCCGAGATGCTTTGGATTTTTTTGAGAAAGATGTAAGGAATGCTGCCCAGCTGTACGCTGGCTCGCACTGAAAGATGCAGCCGGCATTTCGCAGCTGTCCGTGGCTGGGGTGAAACATGGTAGTGGGAATCCCACCTCACAAAACCCCACCACAGCTCTAAGAGGCCTAGAACTGAAGCGGGACTAGGACTGACCCATCCTCCTCCATACAGAGGGCATCTACAGACCTGTTTCCTTTACAGAACGAATGGTTTTGTCCTCCCACTGACTTTGCTGTTTATATATTTACCAATAGGATTATTTTTAAACAATTATGGCAGCCCTCACTGGGCACTCTTCATTAGTTGGTGTGTGCTTTACCCCCCCCTCTGCAGAAGGAACTCCAGCATCTCCAATAGGTCAGAAACACTGAGTAAGGGTAAGTAAGAATGAACTTATTCAGGTTGCCTATTTAGTACCTAAAATGAGCAGTATAATTTAGCATAGAAGTTGAGAACGGCAGTGAGCAGCTCACCCCTCTTGCTGTCTCTGCTCCCTCAGGACCTTGGCTTCTGAGGCAGTGCATGGAAAAGGGGCTGTCTCAGACAAAGACGAGATAAGGAATAAGCCCACTCATGCAAACCTAAAATCTCTCTATTAACAAACATCCTGCATCAGTTTGGCTCTGTGAGGCGTCTTCATTCTTCATTAATCTACCTCTGGGCTTGGGGGTTAGCGAGGACAAGGGTGGTCTTCTCTTCTGCGCCTGTTCTTGGATGGCAGAAAACCAGAGCGTTGCCAGTGATGAGCTGCTACCTCGATCGCATTAAAGGCCTCAGTTGTATTTTGGTTATATCCGGTACTTAAGCACCTCAGTCAGCCTTATCCCTTGAATGCCTGAAACCCTTTGAGGTTTATCTTCTAACCTCTCCACCAGTTTCCTTTTCTGCAGTGTCTAATCAATGCTCTGGCAACTCTGGGGCAGCCAAAGGCCACCACTGGAAAAAATGAACAAGGAAACAAGACTGAGTGCATAAGCAGACACTCAAACTGCTTGTTTTCCTCTTATGTTTTTTTACGGGACTAACTTTAACCTTGCGTCTAAGTTTTTCCATCTGTAGAAAAGTCTCCTCTTGCAAAGCTCTGTAGAGATCTCTATTCTTAGTGCTGCTATGCCAATATGTAATTGATTTGCCTAATTCTGCTGTACCGTTCTAGAATATTTTGGACATTAAAATGTATACTTTTTGTGACTTGGTTAAGGAGAAAAACAAGATAAAAATAACAGAGTCTTGGATGCAAATTTATTCCCCAAGTTATTAATACATTAGATTTCGTGTGCACTACTGAAGATAAAATGTATATCCATCTGAGAACAAAGATGCCAAAATGGGGCTTACTGAGTAGCTAAAAAAAGAAAGGGTGACATGGCCAATGACAAATTGAATAGTTCTGACAATGACGTGAGACCTGATTTGTTGCTTCCTGAATACGGCCGGTAATCTTTGCTGTGTGCATTGGCTGGGATTGTATGTGCTCATTTGCTTGACGTCCCATGCTAACACAGCAAGGGTGTTTAATGCTATTCAGTTGCAAGTCAGTTTAGATGTTGCTGCTACGAAGGGGCCAAACTGTGCTTACAGCATCTTCCTCGGCATGGAAAAGTTGCAGGGTTCATTGGGAGAGCCCAGCACACAGCTCCCCATGTGCTCAGCCAGCTCCTCAAAACCCCAGCCAGCCTTCACTGAAGTCAACAGAGACACTCCCGTTGACTCGGAGCTGGATTAGGCCATCAGCTGCCATGGGAGAGGAACACGGCCAGGTCTGGTGGCTCAGACACGCCGGCAGCAACAACTTCGGCACGTGAGGTAGAGGGAAATAGCAGAGTACAGCTTCTTAACAAACATTTAAAATAATTAACCCACAGTTAAGCAATAATGCTGGGTTAATGCTGGTTAGGAGATGTCAACCACAGGATCCAAAGGACTTGGGCCTCTTTCCCAGCACTGAGGAGCCACAAATCCTCATCTTGTGGTAGACCAGCTCCTGCTCAGCAGTGGACCCCACCTGCTGGGATCCTCATCAGATCTCTTTAAAGCTCAACCCATAGGAAGTCACACAACACCCTACGGTTTTTTTAATCATGCTGTGAAAAAAAAAGTCAGTTTGTCCCTGACCAATCTGGTCTTCAAAGGAAGTCTCTTCCCAGGTCTTGTTACCGTGCTAGATGCAATGTGCTGCTGTGACTCACCTACAAGGGCTGCTCTTGACTCCTATGGTTTCAGGACCTAAATGAGCTGGCCCACAGGCTAACTAGAATATTTAAGCCCTCTGGCCTTCACTTCTCCCCATCATTATTTCATACTGGTCTTTAGGAAAAAGGAGTGGCAGCACTTCACCCGGGGCACCAAATTCTTCTCCCCCAGCCACCAGAAGGAGGTACCTTCTCTTCTAGCCTCTCCCACCAACCTGTGCTACCAAGTTGAAAGCGTTACTGGTTTTATCATTCCTCTGAGAGGCAGGGCAGACACCTCTTCCCCTACAACCCACAAGACCTGGAACTAACACCTGTACCTGAAACAGTGGTGGACTTTTAATGAACAGATTTGTGTTATTGAACAAAAATCTGATCTCTGCGGATCAGAAAAATACTACATGGTTTTAAAAAGTGGGTTCAGTGCCCAGTATTAGCACCGGGTGCTGAGGAGGGGCAGGTGCTGCCCCATGCCCTGGCACCATGCTCAAGTGTGGTGTAGCAAGACAGCAGGTTTCCGTGTGCTCCAAGGTTACTCAGTCATAGGAAACTATTGCCTAAGCAGGTGTTTCAGGCATGGTGCGTACTTTAACTGTTTGCCAGTGGTAAAACAAATATAGAGGAAGCTCCACCCTGGCTTCAGTAGTTCGGTAACTTTTCTAAACACAAAACTAACTGAACCTACTAGTTCATCTCCAGCCAGTCATGAAAACAGCTCTCAGAAGCGTATCTGCTTTCTGTCGCTCCAGCCTGGGAGAGAGGCTATACTCTTCTACCAGCTCCAGGACCCCACTCCTTATCATCCAAGGAAATGTTATTCCATGACACTACATTTTATGGTAAATAAACCAAATTATCTCGACCACAAAACCAAGCAAAACAGTTTCAGCAGCTATAATCTACTTTGCGCCTGTGGAGAACTAGGAAAACTTATGTGGGTACCACACATACTAAAACTTTCTCAAACATGTGTGAGGTTTCATGGGAAGTCCAAACTTTGGAAGCTGGGGGTTACTTTATAGAATTGCCACATACACAAACTACATTTCAGATGATGCTAGTATTCTGGCTACCTTGATCTACATCTTGTTTATCCACAATCTGCATAGCATTTTTATGTATGTTACACATAGAAGCAATCGTACAAAAATAGATAAAATTTAAAAAGGGCCCAACTTAAAATGACTGTAGCATCATTGAGCTTCAGAAGGAACTGTGATATATTTCTCCCCATTTACTTTAAAAGTTTGCCCTTCTTAACCCCAAGAAGGTCTGAAGATATGGAAAGCATTTTAAGAGAAGCAGTTTTATTTATTCTTAATTTAGACTTGATGAAGTACTGTTTAAGAGCAGGTCTTATTTCTTGTCATTACTATTTTCGTTGTATCTCCAGCATGACAAGAAAATACTTGCCCAAAATACCAAAAAAGAAAAACCTCTTGAGAGAGCCTGTTCTTGCAAGATTTCCATCCCAATATTTACAGGCCCAGGAGGTCCAGATAAGCTTTGGATATGCATCAAAGCTCCTGGAGAGTCATCCAAACCAAGCACAAGCCCCAAACCTTTTGAAGTTTGTCCATCACTAGTTATCACATCCAATTCCCCCCCTTTCATAACAAGAATTATAGTCTCTGTCTTCAGGAAGTTCTTATGCTCAGTGACTTGATTTTCCACAGAGGGATATGTAGAATTTCACTAATCTCTCTACCAGGCTTTCAAATGAAGTCATACCCCTATTATTCTCCAGCATTTACATGTATTTTTCTTATTTAAAACTTGAAACACAAACTGAGATTATACTTCCGACCGTTACCTCGACAAAGCATCTGCAGCTCTCCCCAACAGAGAGTGGAGAGTCTGTCTGTTCGGTCGGAACAGACTTGGCCTTTCACCATTGGGACCAACGCTCAAGTTCATCCTGCACTCTCCAGTGAAATACGGTCAGCAGTTTCTACTCAGTCCCCGGTGAACAGTAGCTCACACAATAAAACTATCATACCTAATTCAGCACAACTGGCAAGCTTTTGAGAGAAGGGTCTTGCATGAGGGCTGATTTATGGAGTAACCCAACAGAAGATACTCCCTATAGGTCAGGTGTGATGAGGTCATTGACAGGGCAATAGCGATGAAGTTTTTTGACTGTAAATTCCCTATATTTCAAAAGCTATAACAGACAACTATAAACAATTTGGATAAGGTTCCTCCATAACTCAAGAAAAATATTGTTGCTTTATGTACTGCATAAACGATTGCCGTTATCTTTCTTTTTTTCCTTTTGCTTACCTTACGTATAAAGTAAGGCTACCAGAACAGATTTATTCTCTACGTGGACAGAAGTTAGAGACTATCTTCTTAGTACTTTCAAGTTCATTTACAAAATTCAGTGGAGATTGCTTCAATTAGGGTCATCTGGTCATGTATCCCTTGATCCTTTGATCACCAAAGCAGAAATACCATGTTGGTAATCTCTGGGCTACCATTTGGGTTAATGAATCGGCTTGACTTTAATTCTAACCCAGATGTAATCTTTTATAGCTTAATGATTTGTTCTAACATGAACTCCAATTGAATGTAAACAGTTTCTTTATTTAGAGCAAAAATTCTTTTTTATAACTTGTTTCTCTTCCTAATTAATTCTAGAGCAATTAAATCAAACCTTGATCTGTGGCAATCAAGATTAAATCATAGTATAGGTTAGGCTGCTAATATCGTCTTTGAGTTCATTATTATCAAGGCTAACAGTAATCAGCAAAGGAGGGAGAAACTGATGTAGTGAGGGTTACAGATCTGAGGACTTGTTCTCGTTTTTAATAGCTGATCTGATTTAATGTATGATAATACTTGCACTTATTTAGTAACTGTTTTCCAAGGAGCTCAACATACTCTCCCAAAGTTAATTTATTCTCACAACACTGATGCGCAGGAGGTAAATATTATCTCCCAGGGACACAGAAAAGTTCTGGGGCACAGAAGAGTTGTGGGCTGTGTGCAAAGTCACAGATTGGGGCCCAGATCTTAATTCCAATAACAAATCATTAGCTGGGGAGCTTCACCGTGAGGTCTAGTTATGATAAGAGAGGAACAACACCTCATCCACAAGCGCTCACGAAGCATCCTGCTTAAAATGGAGTTGTTGGCCATTGCATCCCGGCAGAGCTCAGAGTTAAAAGGCACCTGTGCTGTTAGCTGGCTGCCTCAATACATCTCCCTCTGTCATACTTCCTTGAGAGGACTTGCCATATAGCTCTGCCCTGTGTTCCCAGAGGTAGAGAAAATTCATTTGTAAGTCATTAACAAGATGGAGGCTGATGAATTTGACAGATATTGCAGTTCTTAGCTCTGCCTAAATAGTCTGGCCTGTCCACATCACCCCATACCTTCTTTTTGAATCAAATCTAGATTTAAAGGACAATGAAAGGGACCTTTCACAGCCCTGACTGTCCTCAAATCAAGGCACTGATGTCCCAGACGAGCCCCAGCTGAACCAGTTCTCTGCCTGGATCTCTGTACGTAATTATATTATCCCATGCTGTGGCAGATTAATTCTGACTGTGCAGGAAACTCCTGCCCATTTGGGTCATCTCTGTGTGGTACAGCAATTGTGTGGAAAGGACCAAATCACCTCGGTTCAACTCCAAACAAGGAAAACACAAGAAAGCATCACAACGTTGTTTGTACTCCAGTTCTGTATTAGCTTGAAAAAAATTACAGCAGTGCCATTTTCAATTCAGTGTTATGCTGGAAAGGTTGCAAATTAATTAGAATTATGCCTTCTTTGTGCCAAGTGATAATTTACTGCAATTAATTATCAAAAGATCTACTGCTGTCAATTACGGTACTTGCTCTTTGGAGGGGGGAGAAGCTATTTACGTATAGCTAAATTCTGTAACAAAGTTCCATTTTACTTTTATTGTTTTCAATTAAACTATCATCATTTGCTTTCCCTCTGCCAAACACAATAAAGACTCGTTAAGAACTAATCATGCTACTGTGACCTTTTTTTTAATCCAAACACTAGCTAGACCTGCATTGAGTCAACACTCCTATTGTTACACCTGCAAATTGTACGTAAAGAGGAGCACACTTCAGAATTAATGAGCACAGCTGTGGTCTCTCTTACATTCAACACTTGTAAAATAGACCTCTTTAAAGTGCCATTATCACAATATTGATAGAGTTATTTATAGTACTGCAAACGTTCCCAGTCATAACAGAGTCCTTGT
Source organism: Calidris pygmaea (assembly GCA_003697955.1). NCBI lineage: Eukaryota > Metazoa > Chordata > Aves > Charadriiformes > Scolopacidae > Calidris > Calidris pygmaea. The sequence continues at coordinate 23,910 of QJSC01000599.1, read as the reverse complement.
TATCCCCCACAGCAGTTCATGTTGTTGCCATCTCCTGGACTCATTCCACAGTTTGTGATAAGGCACCAGGTGGACAATCCTTCGCAAATGAACTATAAAAGACATTAGGAAAACTTCTACATAAGCAAGTTTTATAGCTGGGAATAGGTCAAGCTGTCAAGACCCAGCCTGCGTAAGACTTCTCATGTTCTTCTGTTATGCAGTTTCCCGTATTTTCTGGGTGGGATGTGAAATGAAATTACAGGCAGTACGAGCTGCAAATGATCTGGATGGTATTGTCCAAATTAGAGCTGCTTTTTGCAGTTACTAATACTGTTTTACCATAATTCAGTAAAACAGATGTAAGTTCAAACTCTTGGTGTCAGTCGCTGAAAACAAATATCACAGGTGCCAACTTTGGTTGCTAAGGGAATACGAGCTTCTTGGGCTTCACAGTATGTGTGCAAACAGCTAAAGATTGTCCAAGGCAGAGGTTCTGCTGTCAGCAGGAAGGTATTTGCCTTTTTCAGGTATCTTCCTACTCAGCTTGATCTCCTGACACATTTTGGAAGCATCAGCCAATCTGGTCAAAATGAAGTCAGTAGGAGACTTAATCAACACAAGTTTTCCCAATCTCGTAACTGCAGCACCGAGCGTTTATTTCTGATATTATTCTTATTGTCATATTTCATATTATTCTGCAGTTTTGTCACGCTTGGCTCTGTATCCCACTAAAGACCTGGATACAGCTTTTGTGGGATACATTCATGGGAAGGGCTAAAGAGCCATCCTGCAGACTCAACAAACAAGCAACTGTGAAATCCAGTGCAACTGCTACAGCCCTATGAAGAGTTCCATGTCCTGCAGTCAGCCGTGCTTGGAGTTTCATAATGGGGGGGGCTGAACTGAGCATGAGAACCACTTTTGTAGATGTGTCACCAAGTTATATCCTTCTGAGAGCTCTAGTGGTCACAGATCAGGGGTGAACAGAGCCACGTAGGTGGATGGCTCTTCTCCACCCAGCTCATGCAGGAGGCTGAGGAAAAAAACTGAGGCAAGTCTCAGACCTTGCAGCCATCGCCACCAACACTTTTACTCCCTCTTTCTGATTGCAACGCTTTGCTTCTCTTGTTATAGGGCAGGAAATAACTTTGCTTCTCATCCACTGTCCCTTAATCTGAGGCAAATCATTTTGTCATATTTCAGCCTCGATTTTGGAAAGAATTGCAGAAAAAACACAAGTCCCCAAAGAGTAGAAACTCAACAAACACCTTGCTACTTACGAATTATTTCCCCAGATCCATCTATTTCATATCTCAAGCGCTTCATGGCTGAAAGGTCAGATATAAAATAACCTAATACTCTATTTTCCCTCTGAATTTAAGAGAATACTTTCATTGTACAGGACAGCTCAGACAACCAGCCAAGCAATGTTTATCTCACAGGTGTTGCTGGTTGAGATCTCCTGCAGGCAAGTAGACTTGTGCAGTGATTCCCAGCTGATGGCTGTTTGGCTTATGTGAAGTTATTTGTCAGCTGTTCTTGTGTCTCTGGGGGAGGGAAGAGGTGAACTTTTTCTCTGAGGTAACAGGGAGTTGGGGCAGGTACTTCAGCGCAGGGTTTTAAACCCCTCAATTTGCCTTGGTTGGCGTGTATTGACCTAGACTTCTCAGTGATGATTTGAATATATACATACCCTCTTGTTTGTAAGGGTTCTCACAGTACCTGATTGTTGCAAAAAAACTTATCTCTAGAAGCCTCTGACTTTTTAATTGCCTTTTTTTTTTTTTTTTACTTCTGAAATTTACTGTTTCCAGGTTTGCTTACATTTGTGGCTTGTACTTATGTGTATTTTCACTGTAATTTGGAGCACCTCTAAGTTTGTTACTGCATTTATCCTCAGCTGTGTCAGTACAGTAGAAAAAAGCTCAAGAGAGAAAAAGAATTGGGGAAAAAATAAAAACCTTCCAGTTACTTTGAGATTTGGAAGAATTTTCACATTTTGAGTAGTTTTTCAGGATTTTGGAAATGTTTCTATTTCTCAACAAGAGGAAGGAAAGGGCCTGTGTAGTTATGGGGACAAGGAGTTTTGTGGAAGTGAAGGAGAAAGAGAGAAGGCTGGTAACTCGGGCTGTCACCTGGGGCCCTGTTCTGCCTTTTTCCTCTGAATGAGTGACCTTGTTCATAAGAAAATGGCTTTTCTAGAACAGCGCTCTCCTCTAAGGAAAAGCCAGAGCTGGGCTGAAGCGAGAGGCAAAGAGCAGTTTGTTGCTTTTTTGTTTCCATAAACTTGCTGAGGAACTGCATGCAACTTGGGAGCACATGTGATTAAACTAATCTAGTTAAAATCAGAAAAGGATTTCTCATAATTCAATTGGAGTTGTTTTTAATGTTTGGACTTTGGTCAAGGACAGCTTTATTGATTGAATTTAATTGCATATATTTTCCTGTCCATTTATTGAAGCCCATTTTTCAAGTCACTTGAGAGGCTGCTAACATTTCAGAAAGGGGATATGCCAAAGCATTGCTTTAATTCATTATCTTTTGGACATACAGTAGTTGCTACTTGGCCTGAATTAAATCCGTTAGAGAATGTGATAGCATAATTACTTACAGGTATCCAAAACTGCTTTTAACTGAATTCTCTAGGAGGTTATGCATAAGATTTGTCTTGCCCTTACATTGGATGCAAATGTCTGTGATTTCAATAATAAATAAATATTTCATCAACTGAGGACAGATTTTTCTTGTTTCCACATGTTGCTAGTCGTCTAAAATTCTTGTGAGGTCTTTATTTTTCCTTAATATATAAAATAAAAGTCTTTTACAAATTAGTTCAGTAACTCTTTCAAAATGTGTAAATACAGTGACCCTTGAGGTAAAGAGGAAACTGTCTGTGATTCTGGCTTGTTGTTTTTTATTCTTTCAAACCATGCTCAACCCTCAAAAGACTTTCTAGACAAAACTGCACATTAGCTAGATTGCTTCACACCGTGTTCCAATGACGTAAAGTCTGTGATCCTCCAAAAGTTATGTCAGCCTGCTTCCAACTGTGGTGAAGGGCTAGATGTTCCCAGCCTGGAAAGACCTGTAGGCTGGAAAACACTGTAGGAAGGGCAGGAGCTGCGTGCCCCCGCAAACCACCGCAGCCCTACCACATTGCTGAACCAGAGCTGTAGAGGGAGCGCTGCTCCTGTAAGCTCTGTCCCTGCTTTCCTTCCCTGTCTTTCATGGTCTTTTGCTCCCAGTCACAGCTTCCTGCCTTCAAGAAGTTCTCCGTCTAGCAAAGAAATTGTGTACATGCACATCTTTAAGGATGCAGGAGCTTCTGCTGGCAGTTGTGGATCTGTCTGCATGTTGGGATCGGCTCTCTGGCTCTGCACTGAAAGTAACTGGCTTCACCTTGTTGTTTGTGAAAACTCAAAGTAGCAATAGTTGCAGCTATTAAGATTGTATTTGTCTATAATGGACCAAAGTAGAAAATGGGAATTTACCTATAAAAGCTCTGGTATTCAGTGCTTTTCAGGTACCCGACTATTTTGCAGGGAGATGTGTAAGGCCAGACTTGGTTCAGTTTCAAAAACTGCAAATCAGACACAATTCAGGCTTTAATTCTTTCTTGTGTAGGAAAGCATAACAGAGTGAGGGAATGTTCCCACAAAGAGCCCAGCTTTTATCCTTCTTTTACACTAGGTCTGTGGTTAACAAATGCAAGCTGAAATACCTGATGTCTGTAATACCTCCCCTCCCCTCAAAACACCTGATATTTAAATGTTGCCTGATGCACAAAAGTTTTGCTCAGGGATTGTATCTGATAAAAGGCACAAGGAATTCCTTTCACAAGGAACTGAACCACAGATGGTTATGTGATTTGAGGGCCACTGAACGTCAACAGTTTTACCAACTGAATCAGAATTACGGAAACACCTGCATGACTGCATCTGCAGACTCAGCTAAATTATGCTTCCATCCAGCCACATGATATCTAATGTGTAATTCTTCTGCATTTTAATCAAATGCATTGTAAAGTCAGTACAAAATTTCAATATGAATGCACCTTAATGTAGGAGTAACTAATAGCTGCCATCCATTAGTACCAGTTAAGAGACATACATCCTACTAGGCAACAGGGGCACGGTTATCTTAACTCATTACCTGCTTTGTAAATTACATTTAATTACACATGAAAAGGGGATGTTCACAGGACACTGTTGGGAATGCAAGATTGAGCACCAAAAAGTTAGCAAGTGTTTGAAAGAAGGTTGCAGAGCAGCTTTCACAAACCATCTGCATGGTGAGATAGGCTTTGTCTGCTCTGGCCAAATGATGCCTGTCCCCTATAAAACCTGTACTAAGTTTAGCAGCTTAACGCTAGAAAAATTTTCCTGAGCATGTGAAAACTCTGAGTTTGTAAAGGCTTTTCGAATGTGATAGATTTTGAGGCTATGGTAAAGCATTTCGTAAGAAACAGATGAGGTAGGCCAGTCTCCTAGTTGTTGCTTTCAGTAACACTGAAGTGTAACACTGTAACGTTTTTTTCCTGGCACCTTTCTTAGAGATGGATTAATTAGTTTGGATAATAGTTTTCCAGAAAGAAACAAGCCTGACAAAAACATGAATTTTGGAAAATGTCCTCTAATGGCTAATACCTGGCAAAGTAATGAGCACTGAAAATCAACCTCTAAAACAGGAAGCACTGATCAACCTTGGGTGATGGGTAACATTGCGAGTTACTGCTTGCTAAAATTGTTGAATGTATCATTAGGCTCCGTCTAACTTGGAGATGTGCCTCCAAGTTAGACTTGAGAAGTGAGTCCCAGAGCCCATAGGACTGAATTCAATACTTCTGCCCTGTTATGAGGTTCTGCCTACAATGTAGCTAGTAGGGAAGGGGCCAGATCTTCTGGAAAACTGACATTGTCATATCATGGTACTCTGTTATCAGCTTGTTCATGCTTCTAGTACCATTAGAGAAAGCCTGAAAGCACGGAGTGAGGTAGAAAGTGAAGATTTAAACTCAGTAAATTCAAGGCTGTGTATTGAAACACGGTGCTTCCTGCCCATGTTTGACTTGACTTTAGTTCATTGGTCCCTGGTGCACCCAGAATTATAGCTCAGCAAACACCTCCAAGGACTGTACATTAAAAAAAAAGAAAAAACCAAACAACCTCCAAAGTCTCAAAGTGTGGTTTAAAGGCAGAAAACCTCCTAGCAGAAAAGAGAGACTGAGAGATCGCATCTTGATTTGGTCATTCCTCCTTTCAGATGTGGACGCGTGTTCATTACAAATTACATTTAAATCAGTAATTATTTTCATATGGTTAGCAAATAATAATGATTCAACATTTGCATGTCCCTGAATTGCAGTGGAGTGGGATTACAGATGGTACAAGATGCATCAGTTTTACAAAACATATTGAAGACTTCAACTTCATGAAGGAAAGTGTTCTGTCATCACTTAACTTATATGCACATGAATACCAGTATAGTGGGGAGTCCACAGTGATGAGAACCAGTAAAAATGCTAAAAACAGGTACACAGAAGTAAAAAGAAAAAGCTCAAAGTTAGCTTAGATTTCCATTTGTTTCCATAAGTGCTGAATATTAAAACTCCAACCATCCTGCCTAGATGGAGCCACAGTTTAAGTCCCACCTTAAAAAACCCTGCCCTTTCTTCAGTGGAGAGGCTTAACCATATATTGCTGCATAGCAAACAGAAGGGAATACACAAAATAAAACTACTTTATGTGATAATCTTGGATTCTAGTTTGTGTCTATGAGGTATTTACCCTGAGCCTGCAAAACCCACCAAGCAGCTCCCATACAAAAGAATGAGAAGGAAAGGGAGGTTGCATTCAGTGGTCCTGTTAAGGGCAGTGATTTCTGATAACAGCAATGTTTGACGGGAGTGATCTGGATCAACATCAAAAAAACCCCCCATCTAGTCAAGTGCCCAGCGAGGGGTCTATTCTCATGTCCATGCTCATATGCTAAGTCCCATTGACAAGCATCAGTGGGAGCTGCATGCACATATGGATATGTGAATAGCCCCAATGGGAGCTGCATAAAGTAGTGTTCTATACTATACAGAGATCACTTCAATCGCCAAGATAAAATAATCTAGGGAGAGAAGCCTTAAAGAATGCTGGGAATAAACCCAATAATTTTAAAAAATTGATAAACAGAGGTTTAAAATGGAAAAAAAAAAAAAAACCAGCATTAGAATCTGTTCTTTGAACTAAATAGTAAATGAGAATTAGATTTTAGGAATTAACCAAAATTTACAAAAATGGTTCTTAACTCTGAGTTCTCTAATTTTTAGAGCCTCTTTGTCTAACTGTTACTCTATATTCTAAATACAAATGAGGGACACAACGTAAAGACCTTGCTGACAACATGAGTTAAGAAAAGCACTGGTTAAGTATTTCTCTGCTGAAGAACACGGTACATGACATAGCGGCAGCTCTGCAATAGGTCAATGATAATGATGCTCCTGAGGTTATGCAACACCGACAGCCACCCTATAAATGTCAAAGCCCTGCAGAAACTCCCTGAGAAAACCTAAAAAGCCTCCAGCAGCCAGTCTGCTGGACAAAAATCTCTAAAGAGGTTGTTTTCTTTCTGCAGGCAATCTTCAGGTTTTTCCCTGAAGCCACTGCCTAGTTCGAAATCCCGTTGTGATTTGGAGTACTGTTCTTACTTACGCTTGCACAGCTGAAACAACAAAACCTTTCCTGACAGTTACACATAAATAGGTGTAACAAACAATGAAATCATCAATTAACAGAGCAGACAGTATCATTGCTGGAGGGTTTTAAGGCAGTGATAAGCATCCATAATAGGAATCTAAATTGGTGGGATGTGAAGTGGATGATAAGTAAATAACATGTATAAATCAGGTCTAATTTTGACCAAGATCACTGGTTTCCTTTCCTTGTTCTGGTGCCTATTGTGGAATTCAAGCACCTGAATTGCAAGTTATTGCAGAATCCTGTATGTCTACTGGCTTCACACACTGGGCCAAACTGTTCCAGCAACGCTGCTCTGGAACATCGCAAGGTGAAGCGATCCATACAACTGACAATGAAAGCTCCTGCCTTACAAGATGTCCTCTTCCAGTGGTCATTTAGACCAATAGCCAACCTATTAATCACAGCAAGCCAAAGCTTGTTGGGTCCCTGCTTTCCAAAGCACTTGAGAAGACAAAAGACATCACGTTCCAGCTGACACCTGCAAGTAATTACACATGGCGATAGCGGTGTGTGAAAGAATAATTTGGGAATCAATGCTAAGAAATGCGTTTCTTTTTTTTCTTCTTTTTTTTTTATAGACTGAACTATTTTCTGATCTCTAAGTGCCTTAGGGTCTTAGAAATCAAAGACAAATTAGTCAAGATAAAGAAAATCGGTTGCCAGGTGTTCGTGTGGAAAAGTGATAAATCTCCAGTGATTTTCACCAGTTCTGGGAGCTGATTCCCTTTCCCAGATGATACTGTTTTTTATAAAGCTGTTTTATTGGGCTAGTGGCAGAGAGCAAATGCTCCACAGAGAACAGAATCTGGAGGCCTGCTCTTCCCAGACTGTCTTCTCTACCTACCAACAGATCTTTCAGTCTCTCTCTGATGGTTTTGGACATCAGGACACATACAATGCCTAGCAAAGACAGGCATGCAGTTTTAGGAGAAGCTTAAATGTGGTGACTAACTCTGCTGAAAACCTTCTGAAGAAAAGAGGAGAGAAGATGAGAAGATGGCTCCTCCTCTGAAGAATACCAGATGGCTGCAGCCAGGTAGGAGAACTCTGAGTTATCTTCGTGTTTGGTGAATATTTATTACATTGGCACTATTTGAATGCTACTGAATGCTGTTTAGAAGGGGAAAGATGGAAATAGATTCAATTTAAGCAGTATTTATTATTAAAACTCAAAATGCATGTGATGTTTTCAGTGCTTTTTCTTAAGTCTTCTTAGATAAAATCCATTATCAGAAATTGTTTTTACTCTACATGCGCATTGAAACAGCAAGTATCTAGAAATCTTAAGCAGAAAATAATGTTGCAAAGAGCAGTAGAGAGATATGACAATATATTTTGTCTTGTTTTCTAGATTTCTACTTCTGGAAGATAACCTACCCCCATCTATGGAAAGAAAAGAGGAAGACCAATTTATGTTCACAGATTGAGAAATGTCACCTTCACATCATACCACCACATCCTGGATCTATCAGTTATGTTAAAGATATAGAAGTTCCTCAGATTACATACTTCCCAGCAAATCATTTCAGCTCATGTTTCATTTTAAGCTGCTGAGTCGATCAGTGGAACAATTTCCTGCTTGAAGTTGATTACCAGCATCACTGCAAGCCCAGAAGGCCACATCCGCCACAGGATCGATCTCTGTCTACGTCCCTGAGACTATCTACCTGTCCAGGCTTTGCCATCACTGACAATGTCAGCGTCCCCCAAACTTTTGGCATTTGAGTTATCAATTTATAATGCTGCTCCGTGTGTTTTTTGCTTAGGCTTGTTACTGAATTATCAGTGTCTCTTGTATGGACAAGTTGTAGTAGTTATGGTGCAGATACATAGATTGAGATACCACCAGTAACATTCTTTAGTTACATGCCACCGATGAATAAAATGCATACATTTCATAGAGGGTCATACTGAAATTGCCCTAAAGAGCAGCGCTCTTGAGGAAACCACCAGGACCACCTGGAGGCACTTTTACCTTGCAGTTTTTGGAGTGTGTGAGGGAAGGCCAGACCCTGGGCCATAAACCCTCTCTTAGCTACAGACGGCTAAGAGACTGCCTTAAGTACATAATTAGGAGATAGATATACCCCCCCAAAAGTGCCATCTCTTTATGCATCACAAGAAGCATTGCCAGCTCTAACGGATAGAGCTAGTTACTTTGTAGAGCTTGACTAAATCACTTGAACTGAGATTTTACAGAGGATGCTTAGTATAGACAGAAAATGCTATAACCAGCTAGAATGGCATCTTCCCTGGAGCATCCTTCTCTGGGGAAAAAAAAACTCGTCCTCACCAGCTGTACGTGCCAGTGCTGCTCCCACAGATGAAAAGGGCTGCAGATCCACAGCAAGGGTGGCTGGAAAATACAGGGAGCCAGGGAGCAGTAGGGGAGACCTGAGCATGAAAATATTTTGTATCAGATCTAGTTACATCTATCTGTAAAATTAGCAACAATACAGACAATTGGTAGTTAAGTTTCATGAGCTAATAAATAAGTTTAAGGGCAGAAGGGATTGTGCCCAGTCTTTACTTTGACCTCCTGCACAGAATCAGTCCATGCTATTTGGTTTTATAAAGTTTAGCTCTCAGCTTTCATCAGGGACAAGCAGGTCACTAGGGTAGGCTGAACTGTGCTTTGAGGGAAGACACCCAAGAACACACTAGAGCTGAAGGAAATGGGATGAGGTCCCTGCTTTCCCTTCCTCCTGCGTTACACTGAGCTGTAATTGGAGGCACCCTGTGGTGGCAGAGTCTTGAAATGGTTTCCACCTGCTTATGGTTTTGACAGTTGTTGAACTTTGTGGAGGGGTGCGAGAGGAACAGGTTTGTAGGATGCAAAGAGCAAGGATACATGTTTGGGAACTGCTGTGGTGTCTGTGTACAGCCGCAGAGGCAGGAAGCTGTGTGAGCAGCCAGACAAGTGATTGTCAGCATTTCCTATGGGGATCAATTGCTGAGGCGGGACTGCTTGAGAGAAAGAGGTTTGGGGTGAAGTTTCAGCCTATATATCTGCAATCCAATCCGATCCAGGACTGTCTTATTCACACTGTGAATAAAACAGACTTCCAAGTAGAAGATGCCCAGAGGCAGGATCACTGCTTCGTCTTTACCAAAGAGCAGAGGCACAGAGCTCCAAGGAATCAGCTATTTTGTGCCAGAAGGCAGGCAAGGGGTGACAGATCTACTGGTCGGGGGCTGCCTTTTGGTGGTTTCATATAGCTCCATCAGCACATAAACTCAGTCTCCGTCTTTTAAAATACTATATTATTAGAGATATATAAATGTGTGATATCTGCACACCTGGCCTGGGTCTGGAGAGCCCATGAAATGTGTTAGGCTTGTTAGTACTTGATTATTCCTTTGCACAGGTGTACGTTCCTGCTCCCAAACACTTATGAAACATCTCTGCTGATATGTATAGACTCACAGCATTGAAGGCTAGGGAAAGCCTCTTGATATATTACAACTCATCAGGTGCCATTTCCCCCACCTTAAATGCTTTAACTTAGTTTTGGTTACAACAGGTCTTCTGGTCTTGCTTTGAAAATATCCAAAAAAAAAGACAGTATCCACTTTGTGCCTTGAAAGTCAGCCTTTAGCCACTCTTGCTATTAAAAAACCAAAACACCAACCTAAACTCTTGCTTGAGTTTGTTTGACTTCAGCTTGCAGATATCCATTTTTCATTGAAAGATTAAAAATGTCATCAGTATCCAGCAGATAATTCCAGACAGATCTCATAGATACTTAAATACTTACACATTATACTCATGTCACGTTTCAGTCTCTTTTCCAGTAAGCTAGGCAGATTGAGTGCTTTAAGTCTTTCACCATTAAGCACTTTTTTCAGCCCTGAAATCCTCTTGGTGGCTCTTTTCTGCACCCTCTCCAGTTTTCCAACAATCTTTTAAAAGTGCAAGCACCAGAAACTGCATAATCTTATATTGTCTGTATTAAAACCAATTGTGTTTGAATGGGCTCAGCTCATCAAGCAACTGAGATCACTTGGAGTGTCATTCTCATCATTGTCTGTCACTCCACCAATGTTCCTGTCATCCTCAAATTTATCAGCTGTGAATTTACAGTGTTTACATCCAAATCATTGAAGAAAACATTGACTAGCATCTGACCTGATGCTGATCCTGGTAAAACTCTCCCATTTGGTAACGCTTCCTGATTCATAGCTACTTTTTAACAGGCTGTTAGCCAATTCCTAATCTAATTAGTGCATGCTCTGTTGCTATTTCTAATGTTTTTTGATCAGAATATCACACAGTGTTAATTCTAATCTCCATAAAAAAATGAATATCACATCTCTTCATTGACCTTTATCATTCAGTCTTTACCTTCATCATATTATTTGATGCGCCTCATCAAAGAAAGAAATTGGGTTTGTCTGATAAGGCTTATTTCTCCTAAAACTGTATTTACCATCATTAATTATATTTCCATTCTTCATCATTTCAATCCCATGGCAGCTTTTCCAATATACGCTAACAGCTGATGATGTGTTAGAGGCTGGCCTTTCAGGTCAGTGTGTGTGTTACCAACCCAACCAAAACAATTCCATTCTTAAACCCGCTCTTTGAAAACCGATACATTTCATTGTAGTGGCTTGCTGCTTATTTACATTTATATACCATCAGGTGATTAAAAATGACTACTTGCCACACTGCTTTGAGGGTAAACTGTGAAAAAACCTACAGCAGTTTGTATGTTCACTCCTAGTCCTGGCCACTGTTTTCCAAGTGTTTCCCAGTGACCGCTGGTACAGAAATCATTACAACCTTGGACTTCCAGAGAGAGCTACACGCTTCCTGAAGCATGCCTTAGAAGAACACCATGAAAGGGACGATGATGAAATATCAGCTATCATGTAACTATCTATAAATGTTAGATTTCTACAAAGTGATTCCACTGAATTGTAATTAAGGGTTTGAAAGTCGAATGATTTTAAGTGCTAGTTTTAATTACCGCTTGGTGAACTTTAGTGTGTTAGGATTGTCACAACTTTCCTTTAGAATTAGTGTCAAGCCAGGCAATACAGTGGGAAATTATTAACTCATACTTTGGTTCAGCAATTATCTGCATTACAAGGTTTATGCAATTAGCTGTTTAAGATGTCATTATATTTTGCCATCTGGTACACAGGAGTTTATGCATATGAACAGGCACGTGTTGAAGTGATTTTCACTATATGACTCTTGATCTCAACCCAAATCATCACTATAATGAGTGGAAGACACAGTGTACAGTACATTAGTGGCAGGTGCATACTATCAACTTCATTTTAATAGAAGACTTTCATGTTTCCATTTTTAAAGTATTCTGCACAAGTGCTGAAAAATTAATTGCTCGTTTGCAATTTAGCAAAAACTGAGGACATGTTATTGCTAAATGCTAAGGAACATCAGTTTTCAGAAAAGCGGCCACTAATTTAAGTTCTTTCCATCTGTAACTTCAGGCCAATTTCTGCTCCAGACAATAAGAAACTCTCACTGAAGTTCATCTTAAAACGTTCTCTTGTTTCGTGGTGAACATGCTGAATTACCTTTGATAGTCTCGCAGCACTGAAAGCCTCTTGAAGCTATTGCAGAGGAAGCTGTAAGGATGTCTTGAAACCCACCTGTGGTATGGTCCATGTGCAACAACCTACAGCATCCCAGGTCTCTGCCAGTGCACGTAGAACTGTCACCTGCGTCCTTGGTCTTACCTCAGTCTGCCTGACGTCACTTTTGCCTGTTGGCTCACGTCTGACACGCAGATTTTAAATCTGGGGAGAAAAGGTATTGCTGTTGACAACCTACCACAAGGATATCCTAGCTTCCAGGCGGTACAAAATGTGAATATCAATGATGACAGCACTGCGTACTTAGATAATACCTGGTATTTCTGACGCATACTGCGCCTGGAGCTCTAAAAATATTTGCAATCTTTAATTAATTAAATTGCATGCAGCTATTAACCTCATTTGACACAAGAAAACTGGTCTCTGGAACTGTAAGAGACCTCCTCAGATGCAGGAAGGCTGTGCAGAGTCTGAGAGCGAGCCATCAGTGGGGACTATACTCAGTGAATTGCAGTGCTGACTGCTAAAACTGGGCTGCAACTGCAGTGCTGTCGTTTAGTTGTAAAAGTAGGTGCAATGGTTTGGGGCAGGACAAGGGTCTGGCATCAGGAATGGACAGAATAGCTCCTGCCACCTCCTCCTCCAACCTGAACTAAGTGCTAAACGTGAGACTGCTCACAAGACAACACAAATTGCGTCCGTTTGCTGGCAAATCACATTTCTTATAAATATTTAATATTTGGGGTTCTGGTGTTACACTCTGGATACTCCCCGGGCCTTGGGTGGTTGTCTAAAGAGGGAAAGGCGCCGGTCCTACTCCTGTCTCCAGCTACAACGCTGGTGCGAAGCAGGGGACAGTGCTGAGCCTCCATGTGCAGCCGCTGCAACTTCATTATTGAATTACATTAACAGGCCGCCCTCTAGTGTCCTATTTTATTACATGGGTAAAAAAAAAAAAAGAAAAAAAGCAAACGGGTTGGGCAGGTAAAAAATCGTATTTTCACTTCGCAAACACCGTCAAACGAGTCACTCACAGAAGCAGCCACGAAACATTTGTATGGCGCTTGTTGGGAGGTCCTCTGTCAGGTTAGAATCCCTCAAATTTGGTGTAAAAGGCGATTTCTACTGGGGTTCAGGAAACTAATCCCAGAAGGCCCAAGGAAAATATCATTCAAATCTGTGCATGCACATGCTGAGGTGCAGAATTTGCCTGCTCTCTAACATCAGTATTAGCATTTCCATGGTAGTATATACACATGTCTACACCTCTAATGTGAAGTGTTTCATCCTCCTGTACGTGTATCAATGCCATTTGAGAAAACACCAGGAGATGTCCTTCACAGCAACACTCCTACTGCACACAGGAATCATTTTCCTCTGGCTAAAACCAAAAAGGTGATTGATGTGAGGTAACAGGCAGTGATTATTCAGAAGTTTGCAACATTTCAGAGCTAAAACCAGATAATACCAACACTGAGCAACCGGAAAAATACTTTTTTGCTCTGAAACTCTTACTGGCATTAGCAGTCATGCTAAATAGTAGGGCTGCCCTTACTGGGCCAGTTTGGAAGGGGAAAGCGGGACCAAGCACGCTCACCTCTAAGACCATTGGCAGGTCAGGCCAAGCCAACAGCTGGTATAAATTCACGTATGAAGGCAGTGTAAGTCCATCCATTTACATCAGCCGGAGACCTGTCCATGTGTATTAATGTTCCCCAACGCTTGAGCCACCTGCCTATCTTCCATTTTATGGAACGCGTTTTTGTCTCCTGTGGGAGATCTGCTTGGTGGCATGAAAAAGCATCCTTTCCTTTAGGTAAAGAGAGGGAAGAACCTCAGCGCCAATCGCAGTGTGGTGGGACCCCTCTGGATCCTCACAGACCCGCTGCAGGTGGGGGTCTGCCCTCAGGGCGGCCTCTGTGGGGTGATGGTGGTGGTGTCCCCAGAGGAGCTGGGTTGTGGGCAACCTGCTCTTGCCTTTCTCTGGGGAGCGCGGTGTCTGCCTCCTCCCTCCTCCTCCAAAAACCTTCTGGGATTGTGGAGGTAACTGGGAATTCAGGGGAAGGAGGAGGGGACACCCGACCTTCCCCTTCCCTCACACCACTGGCGGGTCAGGGAAGGCCTGGCTCTGCTGACGCCAGGTCCACACACCGCGGCTGAGGGAAGAGACAGGCTGAGCGAGGGCGAAGCCGCCCGGAGGCTTCAATCGGGGTTATCTTTCCCCGCTTTGGCTGGGTTTGGAAGCAAAGGGCGGCCTGGTCTCCCACCACAGAGGCGAAGGCCGAGGCGGTGCGGGGGGCTCCCCTCAGCCGCGCGCCTCAGGCGCTGCCCGCCGCACCCGCCGGCAGGGGGCGCTGCGCCGCGCGGAGGGGGGGGGGGGGGCGAGCGGGGCTGTGGGCGTGGCTATGGAAGGGGCGGGGCGGTGGGCGTGGCCTGGAGCAGGGGCGCGGTGCAGGTGCAGGGCCGGAGCCATCCATAGGCATCCCGGCAACGCACAGCACATACATACGTACATACCATATATGTACATGTATACATACATGTGCGTGTGTGCGCACGCATGCAGGCAGGCACACGCATCCACACGCCAGCTCCCGGGCGCGGGAGAGGGGTGGGGGGGAGAGCAGAGGAGGGCAGAGGATGAGGAGCCCACCGAGGCGCCGCTCTGAAAAAAAATAACCCCAGCTGCAAAATTGTTCGGTTTTATCACTCGAACGCCCCAATCTGTATTTTGCAACCCTGCAGGAACGCAACTGGAATTATTTATTATTGTTCCCTCTGATTAATTTAATTAAGTCTTGTTGGTGTAGCTATTTCCCCTCCTCCTCCCCCCCACCCCCACCCTCCCCCCGTATTAAAGGAAATGAAGTCAACATCATTAAAAGGAGTGGAATAGGCGTATGCCAAAAGTATTTGTAAGAGCACGTTAAAAATATTATAATACGAATTCCAGCTGTCTCGCAGGCCGCTGATAACTTTTCCTAAGAAATCCAGCGCCGCCGCAGCCCCGCTGCCCCCATCCCCGGGCCAAACGCGGATTTGTCGCAACGAGGGGAAGCAACCTTCGTTGTTTCCTAGGATCACACTTTTTAAATCAAGTTAGCTAGTAATTTATAAAGGCCTTTGGCACCGCCTTTGGAGCAAGTCTCGTGACGTTTGTAATTAAAAGCAAATCGCACCGACCTCGTCTGCCCCCGGAGAAGAGCAAACACCCCGGGGAGCCCAGCCCGGTGCCACTTTGGGGCTCAGGGCACGGCTGGGGGACCTGCGAGGGGGTTGGGAGGGTGATGGGGTACCTGAGTCCCAGGGCATGTACTTTGGGAGATCTGTGTGAAGGTACAGGCCACGTACTGGGGTACTGGTGTGTATATGTAGTGGTGTACTGGGGTGTCTGTGTACTGTGAGGTACCTGTGTCAAGGGGTACCTGGGTTCTAGGGTACCTGTGTAGTGGAGTACCTGTGTAGTGGGGTACCTGTGTGCCAGGGTGGCTCAGTACCAGGGTACCTCTGTACCCAGGGTACGTGAGTATTGGGGTATCGGAGTACTGGTGTACCTGTGTTCTGGGATGCCTGTGTGCCAGGGTATTTGTGTCCTGGGGTACATGAGCACTGGGGTTTCTGTGTTCTGGGGTACCTGAGTACTGGGGTACCTGTGAACCTGGGCTACCTGTGAGCCAGGGTACCTGAGTACTGGAATACCTGTCCCTCCCCACTATCCCAACTTCCACAGAAACTTCCAAGCTGCCATAGACCATCCGAAGGCATGAGGGGAAGAACAAGGGTCCTGGCAGGAGATGCAAAGGGCTCCTGTCCTGCCAGGTGGGACAGTGTCTCGCTGCTGCCTCCTTCACACTCCCATGGCCAGAGGGCACTGAATGCACCAGTGCTGGCCCTCACACGTGGGGATAGGCTCCATCCCCTGCAGTGTCCCATACCCATGTCCCCATCCCCTAGAGTGTCCCATATCCGTGTCTCAAACGCTTTGGGAAGAGCAGCGCTGCTGCAGAGAGGGAAAAGCAGCTTCACCAGAGTCTTCATCAGACGGGGAGAGGCAGTCAGCCATGGCCACTCTCCCCTTCCACTCAGGTGCCCAGTGTCCTCCTCTGCTCTATATGCTTCTCCTTCGCTTACCCGTTTTCCAAACCGTGGGCAAAAGGCAGGCTTTTCCGTGGAGATTCAGTGTTTTCTCCGTGCTGCACGTGCAGGAGGCTGCCCGCGGGCTGCCTTGGCCAAGCAGGGCAGAAGTCACCCGCACCAAAGTTTGGAGCTCAGCAGCACTGATAACCTGGAGATATTTCTTGAATTTAATGAGCCGGGGGTGGAAATCAAAGTTTGTTGCTGCAGTGCAACTGCAGAAAACAGTGCCAGCCTCCCGCCCAGCGTGCTGCGTTAGTTTTGGGGGGCTTATCCCAGATTTTATTAGCCACGAAAGCACCTATCGGTGGCGTGCGCCTGTCCTGCGTGCAGTGTGGGGTCTCGGGAGTGCCCCCTCCCTTGCCCAGAAGCACAGGTCCTAATGGCTTGCAAATGCACCTGGTGGGATTCAGGCATTCCCGAAACTTCTCCCCCCTGCAGCCGTGCCCTGACCCTGGGCACAGCCGAGGGGACTCAGCAGAGCCCATGCCGAGACAAAATCCCCACAGATTGTGTCAGCCCCTAAATTATAGCAATTCCACCAGGACTTTTGATGCTGCTGTTCTTTTTTTCCCCACTGTTAAAGGATGCAATGGGAAATAATAGGCAAACCCACTGCAGGCCCTAATGGGGCTGATGGGGAGGGGCTGAACTGTGGGCCCCTCGCCCACATCCCCAAACTCCCTGGGCCCAGGGGACCCCCTGGCTTTCCCGAATCCCCCCCTGGGCAGCGGGAGCAGCCTTGGGACACCAAAATCCTGCAGTAACTGCACCCGACTGGCACAAAACACTTCTACTGGGAGAGCTGGAAGCTGCTGCCCCAGCATCTGCATCCCACTGCCGCAGGGGAGGATGCCCCCCGCCCCAGCACCGCGCTCCGGGGCACGTAAACCCCCCCCATATACATAATAACCACGTACTTATATATAATATATGTGGATAGCACATATAGATGTGGATTCTACGTGGACATGCACCGGCGGTGCTGGCAGCAGGACCGGGCTCGGCGGCGGGGCTCGGCGGGTGTCCCCCCCTCCACCCCCGCACCTCCCTCTCCACGCCGGGGAGCGGCGGGGGTGGGCGGGCAGGGGGGGTGGGATGCTCGGCGGCGGGGTGCCCCCCCCTTCCCTCCCTCCCTCC
>QJSC01000586.1:0-14156 GCA_003697955.1 Calidris pygmaea | reverse complement strand
ATCAGTCACCATGGGTTTGTGAAAGGCAGGTCTTGCTTGACAAACCTGATCTCCTTCTATGACAAGATGACGTGCCTGGTGGCTGAGGGAAAGGCTGTGGATGTTGTTTCCCTGGACTTTAGTAAAGCATTTGACAACATTTCCCAAAGCATTCTCCTGGCTGCCCGTGGCTTGGACAGGAGTACTCTTCACTGGGCAAAAAACTGGCTGGAGGGCCGTGCCCAGAGAGTGGTGGGGAATGGAGTTCAATCCAGTGTGTGGCCAGTCACCAGTGGTGGACCGCAGGGCTCAGTTTTGGGGCCAGTTCTCTTTAACATCTTCACCAATGATCTGGACGAGGGGATCGAGTACACCCTCAGTAAGTTTGCAGATGACACCGAGTTAGGTGGGAGTGTTGACCTGCTGGAGGGTAGAGAGGCTTTGCAGAGGGATCTGGACAGGCTGGATTAATGGGCTGAGGCCAAGGGGATGAGGTTAGACAAGGCCAAGTGCCGGGTCCTGCACTTGGGTTACAACACCCCCCTGCAACACTATGGCTGGGGTCAGAGTGGCTGGAGCTGCCTGGCAGAAAAGGACCTGGGATTGTTGGTCGACTGTGGGCTGAGTATGAGCCAGCAGTGTGCCCAGGTGGCCAAGAAAGCCAACAGCATCCTGGCCTGGATCAGCATCATCAGTCCCTCAGCATTTCTCCTTGGATTATCGGGGTTTCATTCTTCTCCCCACCCCTACCTACTATCGCAGGGGTCTCCGTACAGGGGGAACAACTGGTCCTACTCCAATAAGTCTGAGGCAATTAAGGTCCTAAGTACCTTAGCCTTTGCCTCATCCTTTGTCACTATGTTACACCCCTCCATCCCCCCACCCCCATCTAATAAAGGGTGGAGATTCTTCTTAGTCCTTCTTAGTATTTATAGAAACTCTCTTTTTGTTCTTCACATGTTAAGATCTAGTTGGACTTTGGCCCTTCTGATTTTCTCCCTGCAGGGCCTTACAACATCTTTGTAGCCTTCCAGAGTGGCCTGGCCCTTCTTCCAAAGAATATAAACCCTCCTTTTCTCCCTAAGTTGCTACCATATTGCCCTGTTCAGCCAGGCTGGTCTTTTCCCCAGACAGCTCATTTTTGGGCACCTGGGGACAGCCTGCTCCTGTGCCTTTAAAACCTCCTTCTTGAAAGATGTCCAGCCTTCCTGGATACCTTTGACCCAATTTGAGGTATTGATTGTGAAGTCACTTTTAGAGGACCCTGACTGGCCAGCAGCTGGGAGGAACCATGTTGAGGGAAAGAAGCACATCACAAAACCCCCTGTCCCAACACGTCACAAACAGGGGCCGAGTAAAAAAGGTGGCAGAGGGGAGGGCCTCTTGACTTCTCATGCAACCATCAACTCCAGGTGAGCTTTGCCTTTTCTGAAAACATACCCGTGTGACACAGACAATAAATCTCAAAGTTTTTTCTGCAGCCAGTCCTTGCTTTCCCTTCCTAATGGCTGCTTGAAGGCCACCGCCAGCGCTCTGTCCCCTCACTGGCCCAGCCCTGCTGCTCCAAATGTGCTTCCATGGACCCGCTGCACAGGAACGGTAGAGGGCAAGTTCCTTCAGGGGTGGGAGATGCACCCCTGGCACAGTCCCCTGACAGCCCTCCCCATGCTCCCTGCAGGTTCTCAAACTGGTGGTGCTGCTCTGCAGAGCAAGGGCATTGTAGAGCTTTTGAGCTACAGTGTGTGCCCATATTGGCTGTGATGGTCAGGCTGGGAAGAAGACTCATCCCAATGGGTCTGAGGACAATCAAAACAAGATGTTCCAACTGTCTCAGGGAGTGTTCAGGGTGGTCATTGGATCCATCCCATAGCTTCTCATTGAAGGTGACATGAATCACGCTCAGGTCTCTCTTTCCCATTCCTGCTGTGTCCCTACTGCCTGTCCTGGCATTGTCAAGACCTCATTAGCCCTCGTTAGCCTGTCCATCCTTTGCTTTGACCTTACTGTGAAACTCCATCCATTGTACACCCAACACAAGGCACATAGTGACCCTGGAGACTCCTTGTGCTCTCCTGGACACTCCTCCCTGAAAGACCTGAGTCTGTCAGCAGCCCTTCCACATGTGAGACAGTCCCCAGCAGATGCCTCTTGACCGTTCGGGATTGCCAGTGGCACTGGGCACTCACAGGTGAAGACCAGCCCTGATTCCCTTACACAACACCCCATGCCCTTATGCCTGCTCTGCACACCAGTTTGGGGAAAAAAGCCCAAACTTCACAAATGGATCTGAGGAAATTCCCTTCTATTACAGAGATGCCACAAAGAACTGTAACATAGTGATAGACTCATTTACAGAAGGTCTCTGGGTCAGACAGTCTAGGTTTATACCCTGGGAAGAAGGCAAACATTTGTGTGCATACATGTTTGTAACTCTAACAATAACTAAATTTTGCCTGAGATAATTGTGAGATCACTTTTGAAGGGAGATGGGCATCTCATTGCTGTTGCAGTGTTACTGGTAGAATCAATTTCTTCAGTGCATCCTTGATCTCCTTGTTCCTCATGCTGTAGATGAGGGGGTTCACTGCTGGAGGAACGAGTGAGTATAACACTGACACCACAAGATTGAGAGTTGGGGAGGAGATGGAGGGGGGCTTCAGATATGAAAATATGCCCGTGCTGACAAACAGGGAGACCACGGCCAGGTGAGCGAGGCACGTGGAAAAGGCTTTGTGCTGTCCCTGCTCAGAGGGGATCCTCAGCACGGCCCTGAAGATCTGCACGTAGGACAACATGATGAACACAAAACAACCAAATGCTAAACAGGCACTGACCACAAGAAGCCCAACTTTTCTGAGATAGGAGTGTGAGCAGGAGAGCTTGAGGATCTGGGGGATTTCACAGAAGAACTGGTCCAGGACATTGCCCTGGCAGAGGGGCAGTGAAAATGTACTGGCCGTGTGCAGGAGAGCATTGAGAAAGCCAGTGCCCCAGGCAGCTGCTGCCATGTGGACACAAGCTCTGTTGCCCAGGAGGGTCCCGTAGTGCAGGGGTTTGCAGATGGCCACATACCGGTCATAGGACATGATGGTGAGAAGATAGAGTTCTGCTGGCATTAAAAAAAACATCAGAAAGACCTGTGCAGCACATCCCCAGTAGGAGATGGCCCTGGAGTCCCAGAGGGAGTTGGCCATGGATTTGGGGAGAGTGGTGGAGATGGTGCCCAGGTCAAGAACAGAGAGGTTGAGGAGGAAGAAGTACATGGGGGTGTGGAGGCGGTGGTCACAGGTGATGGCAGTGATGATGAGTGCATTTCCCAGGAGGGCAGCCAGGTAGATGCCCAGGAAGAGCCAGAAGTGCAAGAGCTGCAGCTCCCGTGTGTCTGCAAGTGCCAGGAGGAGGAACTCTGGGATGAAGCTGCCATTGGGCATTTTCTTGCTCTGGGAATGGGGACTCTGTTCAATGAAGAAAACACATTATATTTATTTGAGCAAAGTCTATTCAGTTTCTCACAGAAACCTCCAAAACTTCCCCTCCCTTTTCAGGAATACCTCTGGCAGGTCCCTCTCATGAGTTGTGTTTGGTGCTTGCTGAGGGTGCCACTGGGAGCAGGAGGCTCTGCTGTGGGCTCTGGAGGATTCAGTCTCTCCCATACTGCAATCGGTAAATAGGAAGACGGGGTGATCTCAGATTAAATCCGCTTTTGATGTCAAAGAGCTTTGCAGCATTGTCACTCCCAATTCACCCAAATGCAAAGCAGAGCTGAGTGGACTATGGATTTTGTTCCAGTTGCCCCAACACAGGAATACAGTTTCCAAGCGCAGATCTCCAAACCCCTCTTCCCATCTCATCATACCTGAAGAGGATCTCAGCTCTCCCCTCCCAGCCAGAGAGGACACAGAGGGCTCCTTGCAGCTGCCCACATTGAGCCCTCCAGCAGCGTCTACTTGCCCTTAGCTCGGTAGTGTCTTCTCTGTTGCCCACAAATTAAACACAGAGATTTCATGGGACAGTTGTGATCTTCTGGATGGCAGCATGCAGCCCAGTAGGAGCACCCCAGGGAAAGAGTCAAATGTCTTAAAAATCGGGTGGCCTGAAAGGTCTTTTCCAGCCTGGCACACTGCAGTGCTGACCCCCAACATCTGGGATAAGATTTGGGGTTTTTTTCCTCCATGGAAAAAACTGCATGGGAGGACCCTCAGTGCTGGTGTCTCAGCCAAACCTGAATCTCCCGTTTTGTTGGTCGAGCTGCTGGGAAGAAAACTGATGGCCAAGTGTTTGTGACACTGGGGGTGGGGGCTACACTGTGCGGGAGAGCAGACCTGGGAGTTGCTCCAGGGAAGGGGCCTGCACTGTGGGAGATGGCAAGGAGCAACCCGAATCTCCCCTCCCGCCATGTTTTCTGAAATCTTCTCCCTATTCCTCTCTGACAATGTTTCTGCTGCCTGGAGCTGTCTCTGCCGGGAACCGCTTCTCTGTGCCCAAGTCTCCTCCCTTTCAGTGCTCACAGAAAGAGAGCCCCATCCCACTCGCTGTGTGCTCTGCCCTGCAAACACCTCCTGGCAGCAGGGACCTGCTCTAGGGCATCTCTGTCTGTGCAGGGGCTAAGGAGCAGCTCAGAAAGCTCTTAAAGAGAGGGGTGACCCCATGCCTTCTCAGGAGTGGAAAAATAAATTCCTATTTCCCACTTCAAACCCAGCCAACCGTGAGGACTAATCTCAAAGCACAGACTCCTTCCCTTTCAGGTAACCTTGACTTTGACCATCCTCTTGAAAAGTTTCCTTGGAAATGAACTGGGGATGATCTCCAGAGATGCAGGGACCCTCCGTGGAAAGACAGCCCTGGGCACCCCTGGATGCACACCCAGCTTTGTACCCCTACAGTCACGCCCAAGACAAGGAAACCATCATTCCCTCTCCCACTGACGTGCAGCAGGGAAACCCTACTCAAGAGCAGTTCCTCCTTCTCTACACTAGAGAAACTGCGAGACTCCTCCTGCCAGATCCTACAGGCTGTGGGATGAACCAGCTCTAGGACGTCCCCCAAAGAGCACCAAATTCAGTAAACTGCAACCCTAAGCCCTGCAGGCTTACCATGTAGAGGTCTGTAAAGATTTCTCCCCCAGTGAGAGCTCAGCCAGCCTCCCACTCCTAGGGTGCCTCTCTGCCTTGCTCCTCTCGCCTCGAAACTTGCAGGCAGTGCCCTCAGCCCTGCTGTGTTTTGGGCAGAGCTGTCTCTCTATGGTGTTGCCTGGTTTCCATGGGCTTCATCTATCCCAGGATCCCAGCACAGCTCAGCAGCAGAGGAGCAGCCCAAGGCAGCTCTTTCTCTGCCTCCTCTGTGCTCCCTGGAGGTGTCCCTGGGGCTCCAGGGGAACTTACTGTGGAACCGGTTGAAGTCATCAATGATGTTCCTATCTCTGACCAGACTCTTCTTTCCACCAGAGGTATTTCTTGTAGTAGGAAAAGATTTGGGCATGAGAAGCACCTTTTCTTGTTCCGTCATTTTACAGGACACAAGGAAGACTACAGCAAAGGATCTAAATTCTCCAAGCTGGGGGGAGTGGGGGTGGGATGTGCCTTCAATGGAGTGAATTTAGACATTTCATTCTCTGTTTCTGGCCCCAGGGATAGAAAGACATTCAGCAATCTTTTGTCCATGTCAGGTCTCTGCTCTGAAGCAAAGCCTTTGCACACACAGGATCTTGGACACCTCGATCCAAGTTTTCTTCCGGCAAATATGAGCTTCCCTGTTCCACAGCATATGTGCTTCAGCCCTGTTGTGCCTCAAAGCCCTCATCCAGGGGCACAGACAGGATGAGCTGGAGCCATTACTGTTGGAGACAGAACTGTGGCACTGATGGAATAAACTGCCCAGGTGTGATGGCAGGGCTCAGGACAGCTGGTCTGCAAGGACATCATCTTCAAGCACAGCACTAGTCCAGATCAAAAATCAAAACTCTGTCTAAACCTGGAAGGATATTCAAGGGCACCATAAGGAGTGTTTACTACATCAGGAACGGTTCAAGAAGCAACAAAGAAACTGTGTGGCCATTGCTGAATTGAATAAGGGATAGAGGTGAGATGTCCTCTTGCCCTCTGTCTTCCCCAGCAAGGTCTCCCAGACCTCTGTGACTTGAGGCAGGATTCTGAAGGAGAACAGGCAGGAGGGGATGGGAATCATGTCGGTGGTCACTTGACGTAATGCAATCATAATCAGTCTATGGGACAGAAAGGGCAGCATCGCAGGGAGCTGAGAGAGCAGGCCATTGTCACAGTGAGGCCATTCTCCATCATCTTTGAAAGGCCATGGAGACTGGGAGAACTCCCTGATGGATGGCAGCACACACACATCGCAAGCGCTTTTCAAAAAAAGCCAATGCATGAGCAGTGGAACTAAAGGCTGTGCCCCAGAGTGTGTCCAGTCACATCCCATTTCTGGGCATCAGAAAGAGAAAGTGACTGGATTTACCCAGGGCAGATTGTACCCGGCCATCCTCTTTGCTTTCTGTGGTAAAAGGACAGGATTGCTGGACTGAGGGAGAGCAGTGGTGATCTTTTACCTGGAAGTCAGCAAGGCTTTCAGCATCATCCCCCACAAAGTCCTTGTGTCCAAGATCGGGCATTACAGTCAGCATTGGCGTTTAAGTAGATGGATAAAAAACAAAGTTGGATGGTTGGGCTTGGAAGGATGCTAGAGAAAGGGAGAAACTGTTCAGTCATGAGGATAGTCAAGCACTGGAAGTTTTTTCCCAGGGAGTGTGTGCAGCAGCTCTGTCCTGGAAAGTAACCAAGGTGTGTTTGGATAAAGCCCTGAGTAATCTTCTCTGACCCTGCTTTGAGGAAGAGGTTGGTTGAGCCACCTCCCAAAGACCCTTCCAGCGTGAACAAGGCTGTCCTTCCTCCTCCTTCATGTTTTCAAATGAGGGAAAGCTCTCAGGTTCTCCCTGACCACAGAAATCATTCCCATCAGGTGCAGGAGTGCTTTACACATACCCTCAGACAGCCCTGAGCCCATCTTTGGCATCCCTTTTCATTTCCCCCAAGCCAATTTCTTCCTTGTTGCTGTCCTAATACCCTTCCAAAATGAACAGCCCACCTTGTTTAGCCTTTCAGAACAGGTTCCTCAATAGGTGTCAGCATCCATGTACGTAGTTTGCACATCAGCCAGGCATCAAAGCCACCATTACAGAGACATAGACAAGAAACTTGGCCAGTTCCTTGAAATGAGGAATGGGTGTTCCATGGCACCAGAGATTCCTGACAACACCTAAGATTTAAGTGCAGAGAAGTGTGAGTCCTCACCAGGTGTCCTGGCCAGTCTTCTGACCCATGTGGTGCTTCAGCCTGTGAAGAGAATCAAAACACACTTTTTGGCAGCATTACTTCCATTTTATGTGCCGACACACAGGGCAGAAGAAAAGGGTACTGAACTGGATGGGTCTTTGAGCAACATGGTCTAGTGGGAGGTGTCCCTTCTCATGGCCGGCGGGGTGGAACAAGAGGATCTTTAAGGTCCTTTCAACTCTGAAGCTGAGTTGCTTCAGACAGTATTTGATACGCATACAATACAAAAAAGTTGTGAAGGTGAGTGGGTGTGCAAGAAATGGGAAAACTGCCCATCCAATGGAGCTCTGCAGGAGGAGGATGGAACTGCACATGACATGAGGAGATAGAAGTGGGATCAGCACAAGGAGAAGACCTTTGTAGGGGAAGCTGACTTCACCTAGCTGAGAGCAGAGACCAGGCAGTGTGCTGAAGGGATGGGGAGAAGTGTCCTGGGTTAAAAGAGTGGGGACGGCAGAAGGCTGGAGAGATTGTGAGCCCAGTGAAAAACTTAAGTGTTCCTGGGAATCTCAGGAGGCATGGGACACCACTTCCTGGCTTCAAAGATCCAGTCAAATGCCTCCTCTCTGTTTCTGCAATAATGGCTTCAATGCCAGGCTCATTTGGAGACTCCGGACGTGGATGCTGACATTTACTGAGCAACCTGCACTGAAAAGGTTAACAGGGTAGGCTGCTATTTTTGAAGGGTAGAAGAGTAAAGAATAGTAAAAGAGAAGAACTTGGCTTTGGGCAAATGAAAAGGGAGGCGCAGGATGTGGTAAGAGCTTTTTGGTGGCACCTGTGGAGTAGCCCAGCACCTGATGTGAATCACTTCTGGGGTCAGGGAGAACCTGAGAGCACTCCCTAATTTGGAAACATGAAAGGGAAAGGAGGACAGCATCATTCAGGCTCAAAGAGAACTTGCGAGGTGTCTTGACCAACCTCTCACTGAAAATAGGGTCAGGCCTAAAGAGTCAGGGCTTTGTTCAAAGATGTCTCGATCCCTTTCCAGGACAGAGCTGTTGCACCTCTCTGGGAAACAGCTTCCAGTGCTTGACTATCCCCATGCTGGAAAAAGTTCCTCTTATCTGGCTTGACTGACTCTTGTTTCAGCCCATTGTCTCTTGTCCTTGTATCTTCTACCACGAATGTGAGTCTGGCTCAGTCTTCCTTCTGTGCAATGCTGCTCCATGTTCCCCCCAGGATCTCCTCTTCTCCAAGCCAAACAAGCCCAGCTCTCTAAGCTTCTTCTCACTGTACAAGCTCTCTCACCCTTGGTGTCCCTCCAGTGACCTGGCTCCAGTTTTTAAGGGCTCTCTGGCACAGTGTGGTGTCAAATCCTAAGGAAGTATTTTGGGTATAATGTGACAAGTGCTGAGCAGAGTGGCTGTGCTCCTGCTCCTGCAGCCCAGGAAGCTGTTGGCCGCCTTTGCTGATGGCTCATGTTTTACCCAATGGAACCCAGGGACCAGCAGAGCCTTTCCCGCAGAGCTGCTGCCCACCTGGGCAGTCCCTGGTCCGTCATGGCATGGGATTAGTCCACCTCCAGGAACCAGGAGGAACTATATCCAGAACCAGGTCAGGAACAATTGGCTCTCCTGAAGTTCCTATTGGCCCACCCCTCCAGCCTGTCTAGGTCCCTTGTTATGGCAACCTTGCCCTGAAGTGCAGCAGCAGTTTACTCTCTTCCTTGAGAGGTCATCTGCAAATGTTATGAAAAGAGACTCTCATATACGGTAACCCGAAGACAGCCCCCCAGCTTGTAGAAATCAGATCCTGCCCTGTCACCCTCCTGGTGTGCTGCCTCACGATACAATAAGGAAAGGTGATTCTTGTGATTCTCGGTGTTCTCATGCCCAAATCTTCTCCTGACAGGAGAAATGACACTGCTGGAAAGGAGCATCTCTCCTGCTGCTGAGGGAACATCAGTGATTCCTTCAGCCTGTTTCACAGTAGGTTCACCTCGAGCTCCAGTAACACCTCCAGGGAGGCCAGAGGGGGCAGAGAAAGTGTCATCTTTGGTTTGTGGCAGCCATAGGTGAGAGATGAGTCTGCTTCCAACCCAGGAGTACAAACCAAGGAGGAGATGCCTCAATTGACAAAGCTGACTCCTTTTGCTCACCAGGAACAAAACAGATCTGTCACTGCCCACGTTTCCTGTCTCATACCAGAAGTAACAAGACCTTTTGAGTGTGTAACTCTCTCTGACAGGAGAAAAGACATGGCTGGAAAGAAGTGTCTCTCCAGAGGTGAAGACAGACTGCACATTATGACTTCAGACTCTTTCACAGCAGGTTCCCCTGGAGGTACAAAGACAACTGAGGGAGTCCAGAGGGAGCAGAGAAAGTGACGTCTTGGGCTGTTCCTCTGCTGCTCAGCTGGGCCGGGCTCCTGGGATGGAGGGAGCTCCTGGCCATGGGGCAGCGCTGCAGAGAGACAGCTCTGCCCAGGAGCAGCTCCTCTGCCAAGTGCAGCAGGGCTGGGGGCACTGCCTGCAGGCAGGGAAAGGAAAAGTGTGAATCCAGGCTTAAAAGCATTCAGGAATGGGAGGAAGCTCTCTGTAGGAGAAAACTTCACAGCCTTAGACTCGGTAAGTGTCTGGCTGCAGGACATTGACTCTGCAGTTGCTGGAGGGATCCAGAAGCTGCACAACCCACAGCCCATGGGATCTGTAAGTACAACTCTCCCAGTTCCTCTAGTGTAGAGGAGAAGGAGAACTTGTGGAGCAGGGCTTCCGTGCTGCAGGGGCAGAGGGACAGGGCATGATGTGTCTCTCTGGTGCAGTATAATGCAGAGGGGCTTCCTGGAGCAGTCTCCTGAAGCTGGCATAGCCCATCTCTCATGTGATCTGTCAGGAGGGCTCTCAGGGATCGGTTGGTGTGGAGAAGGATGTGCTTGAGAGCAGGGCATCCCCACCACATCCTCTGCCAAGGGCTGAGGGCACTGCCTGCAGGCACCAAGGGAGCCAGGTACAGAGAGGATCAGGGAGTCAGGGGTGGGGGGACAGTTCTGAGCTTAGCTTAGTTCAGTTCTTAGCTGGCATAGCCCATGTCTCAGGTGATCTGTCAGGAAGGCTTTCAAGGATCTGTCAGTTTTGAGAAGGATGTGGTCAAGATCAGGGCAACCCTACTACATCATCAAAGGGCCAAGACATGTGGGCTGCCTTCTCCCAGGGCTGGCTGCAGGGCTGTNTTTGTGGAGCAGGGCTTCCGTGCTGCAGGGGCAGAGGGACAGGGCATGATGTGTCTCTCTGGTGCAGTATAATGCAGAGGGGTTTCCTGAGCAGTCTCCTGAAGCTGGCATAGCCCATGTCTCATGTGATCTGTCAGGAGGGCTCTCAGGGATCGGTTGGTGTTGAGAAGGATGTGCTTGAGAGCAGGGCATCCCCACCACATCATCAAAGGGCCAGGACATGTGGGCTGCCTTCTCCCAGGGCTGGCTGCAGGGCTGTGAAGGTGGGGGTGCAGCCAGGGGTGCCCAGGGCTGTCCTTCCGAGCAGGGTCCCTGTGTCCCAGGGAGCTGTGTGCTGGGGCAGGGACTCTGCTGCCTGCCAGGGTCAGCTCTCAGCCTGGCCCAGGAGCACCCCATGGCGATGTGGGAGAACCTGTGGAGGGAAGAAGTGAACCCAGTCTGGTCCTGGCAGGGTCCTTCTGCAGGCGAGAGGATGCTGCGTGGGTCAGGTTTGCTCACAGCTGCAGATCCCCACAAGGACATTGGCNCCAGTCTGGTCATGGCAGGGTCCTTCTTCAGTTGAGAGGATGCTGCATGGGTCAGGTTTGCTCACAGCTCCACATCACCTCCAGGGCATTTGCAGAGGGTCCTTTTGAAGAAGGACTTGAAGTCAATATTTACCTGAAAGAAATGGAATCTGGGCTTTGAGTCTTCCCCTCTGGGTGGGCTGGATGGGCAGTGGGAGATGGGAATTTACCTCTCCATTCTGGAGAAGGCAATGAGACCCCAGTTCTGGTTAGCACTTGTCCGAGCTGCTCCACAGCCCATGCACACCCAGAGATGCCCCTGGGCCATTCCCTGCTGCAGAAGGGGTCTGCAGGGCAGAGCTGCGCCCTCAGCAGCTGGGATGGAGTCTCTGAGCACTGAAAGGGAGGAGACCTGGGGACAGAGAAAGAGCCTCTGGCAGGGACGGTCCAGGCAGCAGAGCCATGGGCAGGGAGTGAGAGCAATCAGGGGAGGGGGGATTCCATCACCTCCCTGAGTGTCCTTCCCAGCAGCCCAACCACCAAAGAGGAGATATGCTCGAGTGTCTGACTGTGTCTCCCTGTCCTGACTCTCTTGGCAGGAGAACTTTGGCCTGTTCCCCTTGTTCTTGTCCCTGCTGCCCTTGTTCTTCCCCTTCTTTTGGCTGTGGTGGGGGGTGAGGATTCAGGTGCAGCTCAGACACTGATGCTGCATGTCCTGTCATGCAGGTGTTTCCATGGAGGAAAAACATCCAAATGCCCTTAATATCTGTAGCTCTGGGTACTGCAGTGTGTTTCAGTTTGTGTTTAATCATTGCTATGAGGGCAGGACTCAACCCTGTAGAGCTCACAGCTCCCTGATGCATCGTCAGCCAGCACCCACCAGAGCCCATAAAAAGGATGTGCCAAAGGTCAATTGAGAAGGAGAGAGGCTGTTGAGTGGGTCTCTTAGAAAAATGGAATACTTTTATTTGATAAAAGTCTGCCCTATATTCTTACTGACTTTCCTTCAATGAACAGGTCTCCAAGCCTATGGGAAGCAAATGTCCAACAGCAGCTCCATCACCCAGTTCCTCCTCCTGGCATTTGCAGACACACGGGAGCTGCAGCTCTTGCACTTCTGGCTCTTCCTGGGCATCTACCTGGCTGCCCTCCTGGGAAACGGACTCATCATCACCACCATCGCCTGTGACCACCGCCTCCACACCCCCATGTACTTCTTCCTCCTCAACCTCTCCTTCATTGACCTGGGCTCCATCTCCACCACTGTCCCCAAATCCATGGCCAATTCCCTTTGGGACACCCGGTCCATCTCCTACTGGGGATGTGCTGCACAGCTCTTCTTCTTTTTTTTTCTTATATCAACAGATTATTTTCTTCTCACCATCATGTCCTATGACCGGTATGTGGCCATCTGCAAACCCCTGCACTACGGGACCCTCCTGGGCAGCAGAGCTTGTGTCCACATGGCAGCAGCTGCCTGGGGCAGTGGCTTTCTCTACGCTCTCCTGCACACGGCCAGTACATTTTCACTGCCCCTCTGCCAGGGCAATGTCCTGGAGCAGTTCTTCTGTGAAATCCCCCAGATCCTCAAGCTCTCCTGCTCACACTCCAGCTTCAGGGAAGTTGGGCTTCTTGTGGTCAGTGCCTGTTTAGCATTTGGTTGTTTTGTTTTCATTGTGGTGTCCTATGTGCAGATTTTCAGGGCCGTGCTGAGGATCCCCTCTGAGCAGGGACGGCACAAAGCCTTTGCCACATGTATCCCTCACCTGGCCGTGGTCTCCCTGTTTGTCAGCACGGGCATATTTTCCTACCTGAAACCCCCCTCCATCTCCTCCCCAACTCTCAATCTCGTGGTGTCAGTGTTGTACTCACTCATTCCTCCAGCAATGAACCCCCTCATCTACAGCATGAGGAACAGGCAGATCAAGGATGCACTGAAGAAATGGATTCTACCAGTAACACTTCAGAAGTAATGAGGTGCCCGTCTCCCTTCAAAAGTGATCTCACAATTATCTCAGGCAAAATTTAGTTATTGTTAGAGTTACAAACATATATGTACACAAATATTTGCCTTCATCCCAGGGTATAAACCTAGTCTGTCTGTCTGACCCAGAGACCTTCTGCAAATGAGTCTATCACTATGTTATAGTTCTTTGTGGCATCTCTGTAATAGAAGGGGATTTCCTCAGATCCATTTGTGAAGTTGTGGCTTTTTTCCCCTAACTGGTGTGCAGAACAGGCATGAGGGCATGGGGTGTTGCGTAAGGGCATCAGGGCTGGTCCTCACCTGTGTAAGTGCCCAGTGCCACTGGAGATCCTGAACAGTCAAGAGGCATCTGCTGGGGACTGTCTCACATGTGGAAGAGCTGCTGACAGACTCAGGTCTTTCAGGGAGGAGTGTCCAGGAGAGCACAAGGAGTCTCCAGGGTCACTATGTGCCTTGTGTTGGGTGCACAATGGATGGTGTCATGGTTTCAGCCGAAATCCAGCCGAATTCAGCCGAAATTCAGCCATGGTTTCACCGCAACCGAACCGACAGATGGCCCTTCCTCTTCGGACGTCAGCCATCGCAGGAAGAGAGTTGACCCTTTGATCCCTCAGNTCCGTTCCTCCCCACAGATGTGACCCCTCTACGTTTTTCCGTTTCCGACCCTCTAAGGGGCAAATAACGAAAATTGGCTGACCTTGGTTGTTATAGCAATAAGTATAAGCAAGGGCCTCTCTGCAGACCATTCCCTGGCATGGAGCACAAACATTGGTCTTATCACTCTGAGAAGGAACAGTTTTCTCCACAATATGCCATTAATTTCAGAGAGTTAGAAAAGGCCTAACTAAAATGCAAAGTTACAGAACACAAAATTGATCTGGTTTTACCTCAAACCGGGACATTGTCCCACAGCTGGGCTGAATGGGGACAGGGTTCCTGTCCAGGACCTGTGCTGTCCATGGCAGGTTCAGGCAGTTGTGCTGCAGAGCCCTGGCACCTCCCACAGCACCACAGGCCTCCATTGGTGAATTAAATCATGATTCAGCTGCCCTGAATGAGGTGAGGCAAGGAAGGGATGGACAGGAGACAACTGCCAGCCAGAGAGAGACTCAGCTGTCCCTGTGCCACACGACTCCATGGGGTCAGCTGGATCCCTCTCTGGGCTGC
>QJSC01000585.1:0-11942 GCA_003697955.1 Calidris pygmaea | reverse complement strand
GGCTTCCTCTGCAGCCTGCTGTGGGACCAGAGAGAGGGACCAGATCTCAGGGACAGCCCCCAAACTGCCCCAGCCCTGGGGTGGTCACGCAGCCTCCTGTCAGGAGGAGCAGATATCGGATCTGTAGTGCTTGGGGACAGCACAGCCGCTTTCCATGTTCCCCTTCTCTTCCCTTTTGGCAGCCCCTGGTGTTACACCATCCTTCTCAAAGCATGGGGCGGGCAACCTTGGTCTCCTGAACCCAGTAAGAATGAAGAGTGTAAATCCAGCTCCCATGCGTGGCTGCGGTGAGAGACTGGCTCTCTTTTTGCGGTAGCAGCTGAGACCTCGTGAAAAGTGGTAGGAACCCAAAAGCCATGGTTTGGGTTGGAAGGGACCTTAAAGATCATTGAGAGCCTCATACCTTTTGTACAGAGGCACCTGGTTAGGCGAGGTGGGCAAGGAGGGGGTTCACTTGCCACCCCTAGCATGGACTTGTCTCCATTCGCGGCTGTCCTTTTGTCCGCTGCCTTCAGTCTGGCAGTGGGAGGGTAACACGGCTCCTTCAGCTTGGGGCTTTTTGGGTGGCTCTTCTGTTCTGGGTGGCTGCTGCTTCCATGGGACCTCTGTCTGCGGGGCTACGTCTGCCCTGGTAAGTGCAGAAGAGCCCGCCCTGGTCACCGTGCTCCCCAGGGCCACCTTTTAAGGGGCTGGGGCTGTGGCCACAATGGCTGGAGGCTCTGCCCCTGCCTCGGCAGCCGCCCTTGGGTGAGCTCCTGGCTCCTGCAGGTCCCCTGGCCGTTCCCCGCCTCAGAAAACCTCTGGAAAAGCCCCCTTTTGCTGCCATGGCCTGGCTCCACTGCGGATGCTCCGGCACTGGAGCTGGTTGTCTCACAAGGGACCCATAGCCAACGTCCGGAGATGGCTCCCACATCCACGGCGCCGGCAGGGAAAACAACTCCTTGTTCTCTCTCCGGGAACTGCTTTCATCTCCCCACAAACCCTGGGGCTCCACGGGCTTCCCTGGCGACTTCCATTTATCATTATACAGTATGTTGATAATAATATAATAAAATAATAATATTTTAATAATCTGTAATTTTATTATCATTCCAGACCCCCAGACCTCCAGCCCAGCCGTAACCATCACCCCGAGCGTTGTCACTGCGTGGAAGGGACCCCACGCCTGCATCTCCCTCCCACGCAGCATCTCCCAGGGGGACGGATTCAAGCACCACCCTCCCGAGAGATCCCTCTTGGCCACTGGTGGGTGGGGAGAGCTGGAGGGGAAAATAACCTAGTTTGGGACCCCCCCCTCCCGCTTCACATCCTCCCAGTCTGGGTGTAAGGAACGCCTTTGGCTGATTTTGGGGGGTGACATGGAGCCGGCTTTTCCTCCTGGGCATGGCCCCCCGAAATATCTCAGCCAGCAGCAGCACAGATGGGCCGGAGCTCAGAGGGACAGTGCGGGTTGAGCTCCGGTCTCGTGTGGCAAGGAGGGGCTTAGGGTTTTTTCTCCAATCTTTTTCAATTTCAACTTTTCCTGGATCTCAGAAATGGCAAATTTAACTGCTACTGGATGTTTTGGCACTTACCCCGAAGCTCCCGAGGATCCCAAAGCTGTCGGAAATGCCGCGGCCACCCCACAACCCCGTTCCTCTGGGGAGCTGCTGCTGAGGGTGCAAGCGGGGAAGCGAGCGTCCTTCTCCAAAGGGATTCATCCACCCTCCAGAGAGATTTTCATCCTGCAGCCTCCGGCGGGCAGAGGAGTCGGGGAAAGTGGCATCCTCCCTGGAAAGGGAGAAATTGGTGAAGTTTGGAAAAGAAACCCAAGCGGAGGGAAGGGCAGAGCTCGGTCACACCAGAGCTGCTGTTCTGGGGGAAACAACTGGGCTTGAGCTGGGCCTGGAGAGAGGCAGGTTGGGGCATGCAGGGCCATGACAGGGCCACCACTATCCTGGCTGGGTGGCTGGTAGGTCTGTGACCTCCATTTCTGCCTGTAAGTGGTCTGGCTCTGGACTCCAGCCGCACTGCAGAGCAGAGCCACCATGCTCACGTCCCTTATCTACCCTTCCAAGCCTCCCCAGTTATCTGCTCTGTTTCCCCTTCTGTGGACAAGGCTTTTATCTTATCTCCACGCTCTCTTCCTCCGTCTCTTTGCTTCTCTGCTAATGCTTGTCACAAAAAGTTAAATTAAAAAAAACCAAAAAGCACATTGGGAGTTTGAAGACCAGATGTGAGATCCCACTGCAATAAGTCCATCTATGGTCTTGGGAGAAGCTGAGCCATGGCCCAGTGATGCTCAGGCAGGACATGGCGCTTGGGTGATGTACATGATGCTCAGGTGATGCCGGGGGGATACTGGGTGAAGGTCCAGTGATGGTCTTGGGGCTCAGGCGATGCTCAGGTGTCTCAGTGGGATGCTCAGGAGATGGTGGCCAGTGCTGGAAGGATGGTGGGTGACTCCGGGAGATGCTGAGGAGATACTTGGGATGCTCAGGAGATGCTGGCCAGTGCTGGAGGGATGGTGGGTGACTCCAGGAGATGCTGGGGAGATACTTGGGATGCTCAGGAGATGCTGGCCAGTGCTGGAGGGATGGTGGGTGACTCCGGGAGATGCTGGGGAGATACTTGGGATGCTCAGGAGATGCTGGCCAGCGCTGGAGGGATGGCGGGTGACTCCAGGAGATGCTGGGGAGACACTTGGGCTGCTGAGGGGACACGGGCGATGCTGGGACGGTCTGCCAGCTCCACCTGCTGGCACACACCGCCTGACACTGCGGGCCAGCACCCACGCCCCACCGCAGCAGCAGCAGCCCAGAATCTGAAGAGACCCCAAGGGAGAGGGTCCCCCTGAGCCACCGGCTGCTGCGCTGGGGGAAAAGCCTCAAATGAGCCGGAAAGGAGAAACCCCCCAGGGGCGGAATTTGGGGCGCTCTGTGATGGTGCCTCGGCACAGTCTGCCGGCTCTTCACCCGAGCTGACCCGGCTCGGCTCCCCGCTGCCTGCAACAGACGCTCTTTGAGGCTTGGAAACCAAAGCGGCCGGAGCTTTTCAGGGCTTTTCCAAGGAGCCGGACAGAGAAAAGCTCCGCCAGCCTGCCAGGATCCCCCCCACCGTGGCTTCGGGCCCCCCCCTGGGCTGGTGCAGAGCTGCGGGGCCAGCACCGAGGGAGGGCAGCTCCTGACCGGAGCCCTGACTTCCACGCTGAGGATCAGACGTTGCTTTTCAGTTGGGGGAGGGTGTCTCAATTTTGGGGATCTGTGCCAAGTGCTGGGAGGATGGAGAAGGGAAGCAAGTTCCTGTTGCCCTTGGCAGAGGCTGTCTGGGAGACGAGCGGGGCTTTCCATGGCACCCCTCCTCTCCTTTCACCTGCCAGCGGGATGCTGAGCACCACAAATGAAAAAGGAAAAGCCGCCTGTGAAAACCAACATGCTCTCTCCAGCCACGGTGACTTTCAGGGAGCTCTCGGCAGACCCTGTCGCTGCGGGCTGAGTGCTTGCCGTGGGGACTTGCTTTCCTCATGGTGTATTTTCTCTCTCTTTCTCCCATTCAGGAAGGCCAGCTCGCCTCTCCCACCGCACGCCCTGCTCTGGACACCAGCAGCACCGTATAAATGGCCTCAAAACGTCACTTGGAGTCCCTGGACCCCGTGATTTTCAACAAGCTACCTCGGCTGGAGACGGAGCCCGCCGCCACCTTCTGCAAATCCAGCCCCGTGCCCAACCCTGCTCCCGAAAACCATTTCAACTACAAAGGCTCCTACTTCGCCTGCCCCCTGCAGAGCCCCGATGGCCCCGAGCAGCCCTTGGGGCACTGGAACCCAGCGGCCACCTACCTGCACTACGGCCCTGGGACCGGCAACCAGCCCGTGCCGGCGGAGGGGCCACTGGTGGGCTGCCTGCTGTACCGCCCCGAGAGCCTGGGGACCGGGCTGCAGCCCCCCCCGGCCACCCAAAAGGGCAAGGACAGTCTGATGCGGGAGCTGCTGATGGCCAGGGAGAAGTGGCCCAGCTCTCCACCGGCTGCCGGACACCCCTTCCCGGTGAAGAAACCGGTGGCGGTGAACAAGGCAGCCCCCCTGGCTGTCCCCAAGCCGGTCTACAGACCCCCCGCCTGCTTCGTGGACCCCAGGGTGACCCTGCCGCTGGGACCCCGGGTGGACAACCTGCAGCAGAGACCTGGGGACACAGACTGGGGTCTGCCCGCCACCGCTGCCGCCCCCCCCGCCAGCCACCCCCTCCACCCTGGTGACACCGGGCTGCACAAGAGGGGTCCCCACTCTGAGCACAGCCTCCTGCCGCTGCACCCCAGCCTGGTGCTGCCCACCAAGGAGAAGGTGGGCTCTCCCCTCGCCTTCTCCCCCTACTACACCGCCTTTGAGAAGTACAGGGGCAACCCCTTGCTGGAAGCCGGCTGCCCCACCGCCCACGGCCAGAGGAAGGTGCCCGAGGTCCCCAGCCTCAGCCCGGACCCCTGGCCCAAGCTCCAGCCCCCCGTTGCCAGCCCGGCGTACCGCGAGAGGCCACCGGCGTGCTACCCCCACACCCACTACCCGCTGCCCCTCCATAAGGCTGCCTTCCTCTACCACCCCCCGCCGCCTCCCACCGCTGAGCCACAGCCCTACAAAGGCTTTGGGTTTGTGGGAAGCGGGGAACCCTTTCCTGGCTCTTACCTGAAGCCCCAAGCCCCGCGGAGCTTTTTTCCCAGCCCCTTGGACACCTACGTGCCGAGGGTGGCCGGCGCGGTGGCATCCCCTCCAGGGCTGCCAAGGGACGCCGAGCCACCGCGGCGAGCTGGCTACTTGCCGAGCCCCGGCTTTGCCTTCAGCCCCGGTGACACGGCCGTATCGGGCACCTCCTTCGCCGGCGCCGAGCCGGAAAGTCCTCGGCGGCGAGATGCGGGCAGCAGGCACAACAGTGCTTTCCAACCCGTCTGCACCCCCGAGAAGGTGCCCGAGGGCTCCGGCGAAGGGTTTCCCAAAGGAGAAAGGAGCTGGGTGAAACCCAGCCCAGGGGAGCAGGACCCCACTTACCGCCCAGGGGAGCAGGACCCCACTTACCACCCCGGGAGGAGGACGGCCAGCCCAGCCCCCCAGGAGACCCCCCGTGAGGGACCACCGGCTCCCATCGTCACAGGGGAGGGACATGCCTGCAAGGTCAAGGATGCAGCCAAGGAGCTCATCCCCCCTTCTCCGGCCACCTCCCCCCAGGAGGGGCTGAAAGCCCCAAGGGAGAGCGAGGTTTCTCCTTCCTCCCCACCCATGCCGGTCATCAACAACGTCTTCAGCCTGGCACCTTACCGAGACTACCTGGAGGGGACCGAGGGCTCAGCCCGGGTCCCCTTCTGCAGGGAGCATCCGCAGGGGGACACCCCACCACGAAATATGGGGGGCCGCCGGGAGCCCACAGCCCTCGGTGACACCTTGGTGACATCCAGCCTGCTGCCCGTGGGGACGGCGGCCAGCCAGGTGCTGAAGACAGGGAGCAGGGCGGTCCAGAGCCAAGAGGAACGCTGTCACGGAAAGGTCCTTGAAAAACCAAAGCTCATGCCCCGAGAGCCAGGGTCCCAGGAGGGCAGCCCTGGTGGGGTGAGGAGCGGGGACCCGCCCCCCGAGGACATCGTGCTGGATCTCAGCTTGAAGAAAAAAGCCGGGGAGACCCAGGGACCGGTCAGCCGCGCAGAGGGGACACCGGACACGGGGGATGTGGAGGAGGAAAAAGATGGTCCAGGGGGGAAGGTGAGGGTGGGAGAGGGGGCCAAGCCCGGGGGGCTGCCCTTGCTGATCGAGGTGGGCTCTGGGGACAAGAGCAACTTCCAGAGCTCGGCCACCTTCATGTTCAAAAAATACAAGATCCTGCGCTCCCGCCTGCCCACCACTGTGCCCCCCCGGCCGGCCAGCAGCCCCTGCGCCCCCCAGCCCAGCCCACCAGCCCCAGCCCCCTCGGGCAGCATCCCCGCACCACCGCAGACCCTCCCTGCCTCCCCACCGGCCAGCAGCCCCCCAGCCCCACAAGTTGGTCCCTCAGCTCTGCAGGGGGCTCGCCCAGACCCGCAGCAACCCCCGCTGCCCGAAGCCCCCCGTGTGGTGGGAGAGGAGAGCATCTTGCTAGCCGGGCAGTGTGAGCCCCCTGGCCCGCAGACCTCCGCCGGCCAGTATTTCAGCAGCCTCCACACCTTGCTCTGCGATGTTATTTCGTGCTCGGTGTCCAGGTCCTCCCCAGAGCTCCTGCGGGAGTGGTTGAAGAAGGCAGAGGTGGTGGAGGAACTTGGTGGAGAGATGCCCAAATCCCCCCCCAAACCCAAGAACGGCTCCAGGATCCCTGAACCTCAGAAACCCACCAAAGGCAAGGAGATCTGGTTGGCTTTCCAAGACGTGCCCACTCTCCTCACCAACCTGCTGTCTCAGCTGGAGACCTTCATGTTTGCTCGCAAGTGTCCTTTCCCCCACGTAGTCCGGGCAGGGGCCGTCTTCATCCCCATCCACGTGGTGAAGGAGAAGCTCTTCCCCAAGCTCCCTGGGGCCTCCGTTGACCAAGTGCTGCAAGAGCACAAGGTGGAGCTGCGCCCCACCACGCTCTCTGAGGAGAGGCACTTGAGGGACCTGGAGCTGAAGAGCTGCACCTCGCGCATGCTGAAGCTCTTGGCCCTCAAGCAGCTCCCCGACATCTACCCAGACCTGCTGAACCTCTACTGGCACGACTCCATCAGGCAGCAGCTTGGTAGGTAGCCTGGCATTTCCCGTGGAGGGCTGGTGACACCAGTGGCTCCCTGGGACTCTTCCAGGGAAGCTCCAGCCATATCTGCCTCCTGGATGCTATTGTTTGGTGGGAACATCCATCACTTGCGTGGTCCCTCAGCATCCTTGTCCTACCAAGGGTTCTGCAGAGCTGAATATTTTTTCTCTGTGGGTTGTGGAGGGACAAAGCTTGAGCTGGGAATGGTGATGGAGCTGGGGGTGGTGGTGGAGCTGGGGGGTTGTCATTGCCCACCTGGGTGAGAACAAATCATCGCTGGGGTGTTGAGGAGGTGGTGGTCACCTCCAGGGCACCTCTCTCCCTCCAAGGGCAGTGGGGCTGGGTGGCTCGGGAGCATGCTGGGAGCGGGACAGCATACACCCTATGTGTTGACCTGTCACCTTGGGCTGTCCCATCCCACCGGTGACAGTCCCCCCCCAACCCCGACGCCCTTTTGCTGCTGCTCAAGGCCATGGCCAACAACTTGATGTCTTACAGGTTCAAGCGGACAGGCCGGCCAGCCCCCCTCCAAGTAGGTAACTCTCCTTGCGCGTGTGTTTATATGTATTTCTAGGGTTTTTGCGTAGTTCCGCGAGGGTGCATTATCTATTTCTGTGTCTTTGCTGTGACGATGGGCTGGCTGCAGAGGAGCACACC
The DNA here is from genome assembly GCA_003697955.1 of Calidris pygmaea. Classification (NCBI taxonomy): domain Eukaryota; kingdom Metazoa; phylum Chordata; class Aves; order Charadriiformes; family Scolopacidae; genus Calidris; species Calidris pygmaea. The sequence goes on along the minus strand of QJSC01000585.1, from coordinate 4,569 downwards.
AGTGGCCCCGCTGCCCGGGCTGGGCTGGAGGTGGGGATTTGTGGCTGGAGGGGGTGGGGGGGGTTATTCAGGACAGGGAGGTGAAGACCCTGCTGTCCCCAACCGCTCTTTCCTTTCCCAGGTAGCCCTGGCATGAAGGCACTGGAAGTTGACGGCAACTGATGGCCACGAACTGCATGAAAGACAAGGAGGCACTAAGGAACGTGCCGAGGGCAATGTCCAAGCTGCCCAACCATGAGGACGGGAAAGGGAAGGTCCCCAGAGTGGGGTCCCCTCCGGCAGCGACACGGATGCCGAGATGGAGTGGTTGACCACCAGACGACCTGGGGAGAGATGCTTGGCTCCCACCGGCGAGGTGGCTGTGTCCCAGGGTGGCAAGAGGTCCTCCTGGGATGCTGGTGCCTGGAGGCCACGACAGCTCAGGGACACTCCAAGGGTGATGCTTGGTGGCAGGGCCACACGATCTGGAGAGGCTCCAAGGCCACAAGCAGGGATGGTCACAGCATGGTCCCCTGCCCCCAGGGGTGGGCTCAAGCACATTTGGGGGCTTCATTTCTTTTAATGCATCACCTTTTAGTGCATCTCCCATCTCCATCCGCGACCAGCCAGGCTGGAGCTGGGAGAGAATGGTGGGAGTCCCAGTGGAGCTGGAGGGCTGGGGCAGCCTTGGGTACCCAACCAAAGGAGCATGGAAATGGCCACACCACCGTCCCCAGCTGCGGAGAAAGGCTGACTACTGCAGGGATGACTTGCCACGTCCCCTCCTCTCTCCTCTAACTCGCCCCCTCTGGCTTTATCCACACCGTTCCCAACAAACAAACCTTCCTCCTGGTCTGTCATCTTCATCCAGAGGCTTAACACCACGTCGAGGGTCAGGGGAATCACAACTTCTGTAGTTACAGGACTGATTTTTTTGTTGTTGTTTTACACGAAGACATTTTAAAAATGTTACAAACTCACCTTCATAAGGAGCTGCTGCCTTCCGGTTACGTGTTGGTCGGTTGTTTCGTTGGTTTTTTTTTATAAACATACAGTAATTTATACTTGTTTTTTTATTTAAACTCAACGGCTTCACCCGTTTACTGTGCCTGGGAGTGGTGCTGCTCGGGCTGAGAGCTTTGGCCCCGATCGTAGCTGAAAGAGGCTGCAAGAAAGATCCAGAGACTGTGCCAAGAACCCAAACCCCTTTGCAGCACAGACACCAGCTGCCCCAAAGGAGACGCACCTCTGGGGACAACCCTTGGTGCGCGACAAAGACGTGGCAGACCCCGGTGTGACTGGAGGGGCAGGAGAGAGGAGCGATGACGTGAGACCTTGGAAGGAGAGATCTTTTCCATCCCGGGGGGGGGCCTGAAAGTTGATGGGCATCCCAGGAGGGACCCTGGCAGCCAAGGAAGGACAGGTGGATGGATGGATGGATGGACTCACCCAGCCTGCACCAGCGGTCTGCAGCAGAGGCCTTACAAACTCGACACTCAGGTGTTTTTTTTCCCAGCTGATGCAGGGCGTGGAGGAACAAAACCAGGGTGATGATGATGATTATTATTAATTTTATTTCACTACAGGAAATATTTATTTTAAACTAAGAAAATGGCGGGGAAAAAAAAAATTGTACCCAAACTGTACCATGGACTCTTTCTAACCCAAAGGCTAGGGAGGCGGTGGCTGCCGCATCTCCTGTGGGTGCCTTGCTGGTTTTCTACTGGGATGTACTGGTTGCGCGGGGGACGGGAAGGGGGGGACCCTCGCTCTCCCTTGCCACGCCGGGTCCGTGCATCGCGTTGTAAAGCGATTTGGAAAGCAGTGTTTGTTAATAATGCTGTAATTTTTATATATATATATGTGTGTGTATATATATAAGGTTTCAGGGAAGAACGTTCCTTCACTTTATTTAATATTTTGTAAGAATATGAATTTTAAGAGGTGCCTCGCCTGATTAAAAGGGTTTGGCTCATTTTCAAACATGCTGTGCTTCTGTCTCTGCTTGGCAGCATGGCCACGATGGCACCTTTCTGGGGACCTTGGGGGGGGGGGGCCCAAATCAGCACCCAGCATCTCCCAGCTGGCTGGGGGGCCACCAAACCCTGCTGGAGATGTGCTTGCCTGCTTCCCCCTGCAATGAGCCACAAGGGATGTTCCCAGCCCCTCCGTCCCATCATCGGAGGGCTGGATCCAGCATCTGACCCATGAATGGGGGTCAGGGTGGTGGGGGTGCAGGACTGGGATGATGCACCCTGGGCTGCTTCACCCCTGAGACATCCTGCCCCTCGTGAGCCTCCATCAGAAGCACGAAATCTGCCTGCTCCTGAGCCAAACACCCCAAGCCATCTTTTTCAACCCAAATTACTCCAGCCCGGCAGGGGACCAGCCACTGCCACGACCTGCTCCCTGCTGTGACGAAACGGGAAAAGGACTTCACCGAGAGGTTCAAATTAGCAATTTATTTGGACTTCAGTCACAGGTCCAATACGTCACTATTGCAGGTTCGATGTGTACAATGGCGATTACACTATTGCAATTTAGAAGCAATTCGCGGAATACGCTATTGCAGCCTACAAATGATTCCAACAAGTAACAACACAAACCGCAAGCACGCTACATATGAATACCTTAAAAGAGTGCACCAATCACAATCTTAATAACATGCTATGTACCACACGTATGTTTCTTAGTCACTTACCCTCTCTCTCAGGTAAGGTCTCTCAATCCCTGGGAAGTTACCCTGAAGTAAGTTCAGTTACAGTGTCCTGGACAAGGGGGAGTGGGACGAATCTCCTACAGGCCAGCTGTATCGTTGGAAGATTCCCCATCTTTCTCCCCAGACCTTGCGGTTTATATATCCTGATTCTGTGGGGGTGCAGGATTATGCCTGCGTGGATTACCCTATCTGAGATATTTACTCCTGATGGTGCGATAGCTAAGTCTCCGTCGCTAATTTTGTGATGTCTAGCACTCAAAATCATGGGAATAGTGGTGGGATGGGACTCAGGGCATTTTGTTTGTTAAGGGAGATAAGACTCCATTTGGTTTCGGTATGCAATCTCAAGACAACCGCGGGCTGAGCCATTTATCAGCTCCCCCCAAGTTATCTCTGCATAGACAAGGCAAGGCGGAGATGAAGCCGAGTCGGATGACAACTCCCTGCATCTCACCTATTGTGCTCTGAAACCGGTTTGGCTGGGTGCTCCCATACACCTGCAAACAGGGCATTTGGAGGAGCAGCCGTGGTGTTTGGGGCTGGTGCTTGGGGGACAACCTGCCTGGAGAAACAGACACGCACACTCCTTCCTCTGCCAAGGGCTTAATGAGGAGCCGAGGGAAGCTGGGGCCCCTCCAGCCGGGTGAAGAGCTTCACCTGGGGGAGTGCAAATTACTCAGTGTATTAATTGGGAGCAGCTGGAATGGAGCCACCCCCTGGGGAAATGAGATCAGAGTGGAGGGTTGGGGTGGGGGTTTGGTGTTCTCTTCTCTTCGGGTGCTGCTGGGTAAGGGATGGTGGTGGGCTGTCATCTTGGTGTCCCTAGTGGGGCTGTCTGAGCCAAGGTGGGTGGTTTGGGCAGGGAATGAGGTCATGTCTGCGCCCAAGGCTGGCTCCAGCCCTGCTCTGTACTAGGAGATGCTGAGGCTCAGCACAAGCTTGGCTGAGCTAGAGAAGCTGCTCAGTGCTGCTGGAGACCAGGGAGATGTTTTGACCAGGGGCCTCCTGGCTCTGGTGTGTGGGATGCTCTGGGGCCAGGTCACTGGGGAGGGCTGGGGGAGCTTGGAGGGCTCCAGTCTGAAGTTCCTGCTGTACCTCTCACAGCTCTACTCTCCCCATGGCCTCTCCCAAGCAGAGTCCAGGGGTAGGACCACCAGATCCCACCATCAGCCAAAAAGGACGTTCTGGGGCAAGAGGCAAGGGGCTGTGGTTCTTGGAGGACATTCGGTGGCAGCAGCTCTGTGGAAAGGTCTCCGTGACTTACCACTGGACTGGACAGATTGTGGCTCCAGTTGCCAGGTGACGATGCTCCTTCCCCTGCTTGCCTCTGTGATGACCAGCTGGATGAGGTGGGAGATGGTGACAGCAGAAGCATCCCCCCGACACAGAATAGGAGATGAGATGAGATTGAGATGAGATGATGGGCAGCCCACCTCCCCTTTAGGGACAGCTTTAGAGCACCAGCCTCCTTCCATTTCACACCCCACCGAAAGAGAGATCTTAGGTGGCTTTATCTGGAGCTTCAGACACTTTCAAACAGGGATCCCTTGGGACAATGACTCTGGGGAGGGAGCAGAGACCCCCACAAGATCTGTCTGGAGCACTTTGCTGAGCAAACCCTTCCCTCCAAGCCAAGAAAGGGAGCTGTGGAAGGCCCTGCTTGTCTCCCAGGCAGCCTCTGCCAAGGGCAACAGGAACTTGCTTCCCTTCTCCATCCTCCCAGCACTTGGCACAGATCCCCAAAATTGAGACACCCTCCCCCAACTGAAAAGCAACGTCTGATCCTCAGCGTGGAAGTCAGGGCTCCGGTCAGGAGCTGCCCTCCCTCGGTGCTGGCCCCGCAGCTCTGCACCAGCCCAGGGGGGGGCCCG
>QJSC01000570.1:0-42875 GCA_003697955.1 Calidris pygmaea | reverse complement strand
GGGGGGGGTGGGGAGGGAGGGAAGGGGGGGTGTCAGAGCTTGCTGGGGGGTCCCGGGCGCTGCTGGAGCCGCCACGCTGCCCGCACCCCCTCGCCCGCCCGGTTGAGCCCGGCGAAGGCGTTGGGGTCAGCGGTGCGGTGGTAGTGGGTGACGGGGGGCTGCAGGACGGTGACGGGGACGCAGAAGTTGAGGTGGGGGTAGGTGGACCCCACGCTGGTGTCCCGGGTGTTGCTAGCCACAATCCCTGGTGGGGGGAGGAGAGGGACAGGAACGGTGCCCGTGTCACCAGGGGCCACCCCGTGTCACCAGGGGCCACCCATGGAACACACAGCCTCCCCCCCCCCCCGACCCCAAAACCCCACCATGGAGGGGGGAGACCCTCGTCTTACCCAGGAGGCGTCCGCTGCGGGAGGAGATGAGGGGGCCACCGCTGGAGCCCCCGTGGACAGCACAGGTGGTCTGCAGCATGACAGGTCGCCCGGCCACCACCACCACGGCTGAGAGGACCCCTGCCGTCACCGAGGGGCCACACGCCCGCCCCAGTGGCCCGAAGCCCACCACGGTCACCTCTTCTCCTAGGGTGGGGGGGTTAGGAGGAGGTGGGTGCAAGGAGGAGGGGTAAGGGTGACACCCCAGCACCCCACGTCCCCTCCCGGGCCGCTTACCTGGGAGGAACGTGTCCGCCAGGCAGGCGGGGACGAAGCCTGGCACGCTCTCCTCCAACTCCACCACTGCCACGTCGAAGGGGGACGACTCCTCGGTGGCAAACACCACGCGCCCCTCGAGGACAGTGGCAGCCCTAAGGACGAGGCACAGGAGGAGGTGTCACAGGGGAGAAGGGGGGGTGTGATGGGGTGGGGGACGGGACACACACACCACACGGTGGGGGACACGCAGCCCCACTCACCGGCCGGGCCCAGGCGCCGGCGTCACACGGACCGTGTCACCCGCCTCCACCACGTGCCGGCAGGTGAGGAGCAGGCGGGGGGCCAGCAGCACCCCCGAGCCCCACGTGGGCCCGCACTCCACCAATGCCACCCAGCCCAGGGGGTCCTGCCCGCTTCCCGCCTGCACGGCGGCCAAACCCCCCGGCACCGGCGGCACCACCACCCCAACCTCCTCCAGGAGGCTGGCGCTGCTCCCCAGGATGGCGGCCAGGGAGCAGAGGAGGGTGAGCCCGACCCACTCGGCGCCCTTCCAGCAGAAAGAAGCGGCGATGACGGCCACCAAACGCGGCCCGGCGGGCGACGGCAGGAAAGCGCCGCCGCCCTCGGTGCCCGGCAGGCAACGCGCGTCCGTCAGGACCAGGGCGTTCTCCTCGCCCGCCAGGTTGCTCACCACCCCTCTGCTCAGGGTGTTGAGGAAGAGGTCGGGGCAGAGGGCTCCGAAGGGGGACCCGCAGGCCACCAGCCCCTCGCCCTTCCTCAGGCGGCTGGCGCTCGCCCGGGGCGTCCAGCGGCCGCCGGGGGTGTCGAGGCCGGGCACCCGCAGCCAGGCGAACCAGTGCAGGGCCTGCCCTTCCTCCCCCGCCGCTTCCCCGCCGAAGCGCCACCGCTCGCCCGGGCCGAAGGCCCGTTCCAGCGCCTGCTGGAAGGGGCGGCAGGGCACCAGGCCCAGCAGCCGGGCCTCCTCCTGCCGCAGGCCGCCATCCTGGCGGTGGAGGACGAGGAGGCGCAGGCCGGGCTTGAGGGCCTCGGGCCGCAGGAGGCCGCTCCGCCCCCAGGCAGCGGGTCCGTCCCGCAGGAAAGGGGAGAACACGGCGGCGTGGCAGAGGACGAGGGCGGGCCGGCGGGTGAGGATGACCCCGCTGCAGCTGCGGGGCTCGGAGCCCGGGGGCTCGGCCAGGCTGAGGGCGCAGCAGGACGGCTCCTCCGCCGCCATGGCGGCCTGAGGGGGACGGGGCGGAGGGGGGGCGCGCGAGGCCAGCGCGGCCCCGCCCCTCCCGCCCATTGGCTGCCGCCGCCGGGCGGGGCGGGGCGAGGGGCGGGGCCGGCGACGTGGCGTCCCGTGTGTCCCCCCTCCACCTCCCAGCAGCGCCCCCTGGCGGCCCGAGGGAGCGCCCCCAGCCCTCTGTCGGCGGGGGACTTGGTCGGGGGGGGGAACTTCAGCCCCCAAAATTGAAAGAAACGGGTTTAAATCAGTTAAGGGTTCTCAAGAGGCTCCTTGGGGAGAGGAGGAGGGGGAACACCCCGCCCCCGTCCCACCGGGGACCCAACGGATCCGTCCTCCGCGAATCCCTCTGAGCAGAGAGGAGCGGGAACCATCACAGAATCACATGGGGTTGGAAGGGACCTCTGGAGATCATCCAGTCCAACCCGCTGCCAGAGCAGGGCCACCCAGAGCAGGTTGCACAGGAACATGTGCAGGTGGGTTTGGAATGTCTCCAGAGAAGGAGGCTCCACCACCTCCCTGGGCAGCCTCTGCCACCCTCACAGTGAAGAAGTTCCTCCTCATGTTTAGGTGGAACTTCTTATGTTGCAGTTTGTGCCCGTTCCCTCTTGTCCTGTCCCTGGGCACCACTGAAAAAAGACTGGCCCCATCCTCCTGACACCCACCCTTTAAGTATTTATAGGTGTTGATCAGATCCCCCCTCAGCCTTCTCTTCTCCAGACTAAAAAGACCCAAGTCCCTCAGCCTCTCCTCTCAAGAGAGATGCTCCAGGCCCCTCATAATCTTTGTAGCCCTCTGCTGTCCCCTCTCCAGCACTTCCCTGTCCTTCTGGAACTGGGGAGCCCAGAACTGGACCCAGTGCTCCAGCTGGGGCCTCCCCAGGGCAGAGCAGAGGGGCAGGATGACCTCCCTCCACCTGCTGGTCACACTCTTCCTGATGCCCCCCAGGATGCCATTGACCTTCTTGGCCACAAGGGCCCATTGCTGGCTCATGGGCATCCTGGTGTCCACCGGGACTCCCAGGTCTTTCTCCTCAGGGCTGCTCTCCAGCATGTCAGCCCCAACCTGTCCTGGTGCAGGGGGTTACTCCTCCCCAGGAGCAGGACCCTCCACTTGCCCTGGCAGAACGTCATCGTGGTGGGGGTGACGTCACGCAGCACAGCCACCCCGCTGTTAAGCCCAAACGCTACGTTTATTGAGGACTGCGCACACCGTGATACCTGGGGGTTCAGCGACCTGTGAAATTATCTAAATATCATTAAATATATTTAAAAAAACAAAAACAAAACAAAACAAAAAAAGCCCCAAAAAACCCTAACCAGACTCTGGACTAAACAAGGTGAACGTTAAACTAAAAAGTTAGAAGGGACGCTGCTTACATTAACGCTTCCTTTAAAAAATATAATTGTTTTTTCTTCTTTTTTTTTTTTTTTTCTCTCTTTTTTTTTAAGTCAATTAACCACAGTGGTGAGACGTGCTCTCTTTTTCAGCCGTTGCCGTGCGGCGTGCAGAGTGTCGCTCCCCCCCGCCCCCCGTCACACCAGCCCCCCGCCGCGTCACCCCTCGGGGAAAGGGGACGGACGGACGGACAGACGGACCGGCTACCGCCTCTCCCCGCCACGCGGAAAAGAGTTGTGTCACCACTGTGCCGCGGGGACAGCCGCCGACCCCGAGTCTCTTGGTCAAAAGGCCAGGACGCGGTGAGGGGGTTAAGGAGGGGGGGTGGGGGGGGGGGAGCGGAAAAAAACCCCCCCTTCCCCGCATCCCAAGAGAAAAAAATGTCCCGTCGGGAGCCGGGAACAGGATCGAGTCCAGAGGAGATGAAACCCGTGACGTCCGTCCGAGCGTCAGTCGATGTACTGCGACAGCCAGCGGAAGCCCTCGCCGTAGCCTTGCCTCTTCAGCACGCTGCACATGAACACCTCCATGGGCCGCGCGTTCAGGTCTTTCAGTGGCACGTTTCCCTAGGGAAAATCCAAAGGGAAGGCAAGGTCATGGAATGGTCGGGGCTTGGAAGCCACCACGGGCAGGGACGCCTCCCACCAGACCGGGTTGCTCCAAGCCCCATCCAGCCTGGCCTTGAACCCCTCCAGGGATGGGGCATCCAACTTCTCTGGGCAACCTGTTCCAGTGTCTCACCACCCCCACAGCAAAGAATTTCTTCCTAATATCTCATCTAAATCTCCCCTCTTTCACTTCAAAACCATTCCCCCTTGACCTATCGCTCCCCTCCCTGATCAAGAGTCCCTCCCCATCTCTCCTGTAGCTCCCTTCAGATACTGGAATGCTACTCTAAAGTCTCCCTGGAGCCTTCTCCTCTCCAGGCTGAACACCCCCAACTCTCTCAGCCCATCATAGAACCATAGAATTGTCCAGGTTGGAAAGGACCTTTAAGATCATCTAGTCCAACCAGCAACCTCCTCTGAGAATCTTCGTGGCCCCCTCTGGACCTGTTGCCCTGCTGCCCTCAGCGTCACCCCCGCCCTGGAGAAGTTCCCCCTCTCTGGAAGGTCCTCTCCAGGGTACAGGATCCTCGGAGTCAGCCGTAGGCGGGGAGAAAAGCCGAGGGAAACACTAAAGCACAGCATTTTCCAGGGACCCACTGATGTACCTGTGACACCCAAAGCAACCATCACCACCCAGGTAGGTGAGGGCCAAGAGCAGCAGGGTTTTATTACTCTCCCCCCAGTCAATCCTAACTGTAACATTTTTAAACACTGGAAAAATTATTCGAGGCGTAACTGGACGGAAATTCAGAGTAATGAAGCCAGAAGAGCCAGACAACGTATTAAACCACCAGCCCAACACCCGATTCCCCAACTGAGGAAGTACCGCGTTTTGCACAATCCTGAGAGTTTCAAAACTTGCCCGAGGGCATCATAATTATTAAAGATTCAGCTTGGTCAATATCCTGGATAAAATTCCCAGTTAACAGCTCAGTTTCCAGACGGAGCCTCACTCTGCACGGAAAGGCACAAGCCTTCCCTGGGGTGCTGTCAATCCAGGAGTTGGATGCCTCCCTACCTTTCCCGTGGTCTGTCCGTAGAGCCCGAAGATCTCCCGCAGTTTCTCCTCGCTGATGGCCTCCGGTCTGTCGATTTTGTTACCCAAGATAAGGATTGGCACGTTGGATATTGTTTCGTCTGTCATTAGGGCCTGCAGGTGAGATGGAGGGGTTAAGAAGAGGCAGAACAAACAGTCGCAATTTGAAGAAAAATTCTTTTGTTTCAGCTCTGACCAACAAGGACTAATTTTTGGTGCTCCAATACTGCTGCAGAAGAGGAGCCTCTCTGGGAAGGTTTCTCATAAGCAGGTCCTATCTAAACCCATGAGCCATTAAAAAATTTCAAGAGGCTGCTCAAGATCCCATGGTCAACCCGCAGTAATGGCACCCCAGCTTATAGAATCAAGGAATAGTTTGGGTTGGAAGGGACCTCAAAGATCATCGAGTTCCAACCCCCTGCCCTGGGCAGGGACACCTCCCACCAGACCAGGTTGCTCCAAGCCCCATCCAGCCTGGCCTTGAACCCCTCCAGGGATGGGGCAGCCACAGCTTCTCGGGGCAACCTGGGCCAGGCTCTCACCACCCTCACAGCAAAGAATTTCTACTAATCTAAATCTCCCCTCTTTTAGTTTAAAACCATTCCCCCTTGACCCATGGCTCCCCTCCCTGATCAAGAGTCCCTCCCCATCTCTTCTGTAGCCCCTTCAGGTACTGGAGGGGGCTCTAAGGTCTCCCTGGAGCCTTCTCTTCTCCAGACTGAACAAGCCCAACTCTCTCAGCCTGTCCTCACAGCAGAGGGGCTCCAGCCCTCTGAGCATCTTTGTGGCCTCCTCTGGACCTGCAGAAGAAGGTCCATGTCCTTCTTGTGCTGAGGATTCCAAAGCTGGAAGCAGTACTCCAGGCTTATGAAGAGCTTTATACTTATAAATCCATGCTCATGTGGTCCCTGCATAAAGTAACGTGCACTTTTCGCATCGCTGGTGTAAAAGGTGCACTGAAGTACAAATCCAAAGCACAAGACTCTCAAAATGCGCTGTGTGCAAGTGCCAGCCCCCAAAAGAAAAACATTCTTTCTAGTTTAGCTACTCAGAAGTGTTGGGGAAGGAAAAAAAAGGAAGAAAGTTTACATTAAGCTCAACTTTGGATTCCATAAGCCGCGAGTGGTCTGCACAGTCCACCAGGAAGACAATCCCGTTGATGGCCGGCAGGTAGTTCTTCCAGACCCGGCGAGCTGGAAGACAGAAGTGACAAACACCGCTCCCGTGAAAACACCACCTGGAAAGACGGGAAAACTACACCCAAAAATGAGCCACCCTCTTTGTTAGGATTTCCTGGAGTCAGCGCTAAGACCCTCCGGTGAAGGGCCTGGATCTCTGTGTTCACAAGTAACCACAGCTGCCTTTTCAGACAGGGTGTTTTTCTTCCAATATGCGTGTGTATTTAAAAAAAAAAAAAAAAAAAAGCCAGAAAAACTTTTCTTAGAACTTCTAGAAATTCTAAAAATAAAAATCCAGCAATTAGTACATTCAAGTCTTCCACAGCTAAAAATATTTCAGGCAGCAAAGCATGAACTGGCCGCATTTTTTTTCCCCAAATTGCCAGAATTAAGCAGAAGTATCGAACCACTGAAACAACTGGTACCCAGGAGGTTATTTCCACATACAGCTCCACAAATAATCTCAGGCCACAACTAATCAGGTACCGCTCATTGCTATTGCTTTTCAGCATCACTTTTTGGCAGATTTTTCTTAAGGCATCGCAGAAATCAGAAAATTAACCTCATTTGGTGTCTCCCGCTCAGGAACGTCGCTTTTACCTTGTTCATGTCCACCCAGATCAAAAGTCGTGAAGGTCATTCCAGCAATTGTCAGTTCCTCTGATGCTGAAAAGTAAAAACACAGGCTGTGTTGCAGGAAAATAAAGCAGCTGTCCCTGACTGAATTTCTTGGGGCCCTCGTTTAACACCACACACGCTCCGCATGTAAGATATTCTGTAGAATTCACCGATTCCCTGAATTTCCTGTAGAATTCAGCCACTGAAATGGAGTCGTTTCACAAAATCACGAGCAGGAGAAAAGCATTTCTCCTACCTTCCCATTTAAGCACGATCATATTAATTGGCAATTATGACAGTTGTCATTAGAAACCCGCTGACTCCCCAAGACAGGCAGGTCGTATTAATTGAAGCACGCCAGCTTTCAGGCTCTCTATTTTATATCCGAGAGGAAAACGCAAACCCACTTCACCTAGGGCAACCAACGTGCAACTCCATCACCAGGAGCAGCTTTAAGACCCTTAAAAACCCATTGCCCCGACACCGAACTATCACCGAGGCATCTTTTGACATCGTGTCCCCAAAATTACAGAGGAAAAGCCACACGGTGGGGCCCCGTTGCTGGCAGACTTACTGGGATGTAGCGTCGGGACGTGCTGACCCAGCCTGTCGTCTTTGAGCATGTGCAGCAGAGTGGTTTTGCCTGCGTTATCCAAGCCCAGGAACACAAGTTTTCCAGATTTCTTGTACAAACCTGGAAGGAAACCAACAAGCAAGAAAAACTCCAGCTGATCTCGGCGTGGGAGAAGACACCTGCCCCTCTCCAGTACTTCCAGCACGGACACACAACAGCAGGGGAAAAAAAAACATGCAGCTTGAACTGGTCACGTCTACAACAGGCGTTTTCTAAGCTTTTATTTCTAAGAATAACATTTTCTTTCCTCAAATACATCCTCCCAGAAGAGCGTGCTGCACAGTTTTACTTATGTGCCATGGGTTATGGACCCATCTGTTGCCCCAAAGGGGTATTCAAATGTAAAAATCGAACCAACTCATGAAAGACAGCAGCCAGTTGTTGAAGAAAAAGCACAAAGCATGAAACAACCCACCACTTTCTTTAGATAAGCTGATTATTTTTCCACTTCCAGGTGTGCATCTACCATAGGCAGGTTCCCTTGGGTTTCCAACGGGACTTTTTCTCATCCCTCCCTACTCCCACATGGCGCTCCGGACAGAGCGAGCACCCCGTCCTCCAGCAAGGACCTCTGCTGGAATTCAGGCCTCTGGCAGGAGGTGCTTGGCCACCACCCATCCCTCAGGAGAGGGCTGCTCGTGCCACAGGGAGGCAGCCAGCCCAGCTGTGCAGGTCACCCAAGACTGGGCAGCGTTTCGGCCGCCACCACCTCCGCAAAGAGCCTCCAACCTGGATGGCACTGGGGGCGTTAGTCATCAGCTCCCCCAGGCAGGTCACGCCGGGTAGCTTGGCGTGGGAAGTGATAATTTGAGGAGAAACAAGCCAGCCAGCTGCAGCAGTGAGAAATAAGGGCAAACTCTGGTGGAGCTGGTGAGCCTGGATACCAGGAGAAGGAGGAGGAAGAAGTTTTTTCCCTGGCTGGGCAGCACAGCTGCTGGGCTCAAGGGGCCCTTGGCATCAGCCCAGCTGCTCTCCTGCTTCTTAAACAGCAACAGAAAGATCGAGGGGGAGATGAACACCTCCAAAATACTCTCAAAGTTTCTCCCCTCCCCCGCTGTAAAAAAAAAAGCCTTTATTGGCTTGCAGCCTTCTAGCTAAAACTTCATCCTCGTCAGAGCCACCGCGCGCTCCAGAAGAGAGAGAGGCTTTAATTGCCAACTTTGGGAGGATTTTGGCAAGCGGCACGAGCCAAACCGACCCCAAGGGGCAGCTGCCACAGCCCGAGCGGGGATGGTGAGGGAACTAAGGCGAGGCGGCATTACCGAGGAACTGCAGCACGCTGCTGAAGCCGTTGTAGATCCATTCGAAGATGAAAGACATCGCTGAGGATTTCACTCGCCTGCGGGGGGACAAAACCCACCGGGGTTAAAGGCGCTGGGGTGGCAACCCGTCCCCTGCCCACCTCGATCGTCGGACCAGGCCCCGCTCCACGGTGAGGGGGAGGCCGGGCCCCGGCGGCCTCAAGGGCGGGCGGTGCGGCCTAGCCCCCGCCCCGCCCCCGCTCTGCCTGCGTGTCACCCCCCCACACACCCTCCCCGCCGCCTCCCCGCGCCCGGCCCGCTCCCCGCCGCCCGCCTCGTCACTCGCCGCCTCACCCCCGCGGTGTCCGGCCGCCCCCCGCCGCTCACCCCCGGCCGTCCCCGGGCCGCCGCGACACCGACTCCCCTCCTCGGCCGCCGCCAGCTCCCCGCCGGAAATACGTCACCCTCTTCCTCCCCCCCCTCCCCTCAGGCCGCCCCGCCCACTTCCGCCCCGCCGCGCTGGCTTCCTCACGTCACCGCCCCGCTCCCCGAGGCCGCGGGTTCGAGGCCGGCCCCCGCCGGGTGGCAAACGGCGACGGCGCCCTTCCTCACCCGCTACATCCCCCTTCCCCAAGCACAAACCCCTCCAAGGGCCGCTCTTCGCCCCCTCAGGAAAGGAGGGAGCCCCGCAGCGCTGGGTTTCGGTAGGTTTTTCCGATTTATTTATTTATTTCTAGCATCCATACACGTACCATCTCCTGCGGCCATTTACAGGGCCACGCGCAAGCGGGGGTTTTATAAATTACGTCTTTTAGCCTCCACAGGACCCCGACGGAGCGGACACGTCACTGCTAGATAGGTAATTCTAATGGGGAAAGTTGGAGGCCAGGTCCTCTTGCCGTTTTTCCTGCTGAATTCCCCTCAGTGGGAAGGACACGGCCGCCTCCCCACCCGTCTTCAGGCCTTAGTTCTTCTGGTAGTAGAACCACTTGTCAACTGTGTGGGGTAGAGGAAAAAAAAAAAAAACAACAATTGAAGGGGTTAGTCCTCTGGTAGGCACCCGCTTATTAATTGTCACTGCCCGGGCGTCACCCGCAGGGTTCCTCCGGCTCCTCTCACCGAGGTCACCACGCACCCAACAGGTTCTCCCGCAGCCCTGTTGACCTGTTCTTTGCTTTTCTGGCAGAAGTCACCCCCCTCTCTCAGCCTACACGCCCGGATTTAGGTGAGGACAGCACAGCTCAGCTTTCCTCCGCGCTCAGCTGACTCGGGGAGGTGAAGTCATTTTTGCCCCAAACTCCCCCCCGTCCGCACGGGAGAGGGGACCGTTTCTTTACCACCCGTGAGGAGGGTGGGAGGGAGAGCCCGGCCACACTGCTGGGGGCTCTCCGCACTCCCCGCTTGCCCTCGGGTCTTGTCCCTGCTACAGCAACGCCCAGGCGTCACGTGTGAGGCACCCGTGGCCACCTCACGCCCAAGGAAAGGGTTCCAGCCCAGCGAGGATTCACCCCCTGGCCGTTGAGTGTCCCCCAGACATCCAGAGGCTCGTTACTAGCTCTCAGAAGACACTTGTCCAGCAAGACATCTCCCATCAGAGGGTTCAACTGACCGATTTCTCCCTCTGCTCTGCACAGGTAGGGAGTCATTCCCTCCCTTGGCTCGCCCGCACTGAGGATACTGATGAAACCCCTTTATTTGGAGGAACTAAAACCGCTCTCCTGCCATCACGGCGCTCCAGGCCTCTACAGAGCTGCTCTTTCAGGACCTGCTGTAAACCAAATCTCTTCTGGGGACAAACTGTGGCACCTCGGGTCCCCTACTCACCACTCTTTTACCTGCCTCGTACCCAAACAAGGAAGTAAGTCAACAAGAGAGGTTATTCAGGAATTAAACAGCCTCCCGGACGCAGGCTGGGTCCAACAAGGCCCTTCATTTCTCCTCCCACTAGGGCCGTACCCAGCTACCAGTTAAGACCCTCATTTTCCTAATGGTAATTCCTTCCAGGAAGCCTCTGCTCTGTGTCGGGACACGGATGTGGGTCGTGAGGACTCACCTTCGGGCGGGATGGGGTTGGCAGCTTTACCCGGCGGTGCCTGAAAGAAGAAAGGTGTTAGCAGAGAGCAGCTGCTGAGGGAGGTGGACCTCACGCCCCAAGCTCGCTAGATGTCACCTAGAGCTGCCCCAAGTCTGTAGCGTGGTCAGTTTAATATCTCAGCAGCGTAAGCTGGTCTGTGGCAGCCAGCTGCGAGGGAATAAACGAGCTCACGTGCCTGTCATCGCCACAGCCTCCTCGTTCCGTACATGCCCTACGTGCCGGGGGTGCTCTGCTCTGAGCAGAGCCTGCAGTGCCACCTGCTCCTCACCACATGCAGTGGCTGCTCCACTGTCTACACAGTTGCAGGCAGCCTGCTTTTTTTTTTTTTTTTTTTAAATCCACAATGGAAGAGGGGAAAGGAAGTACAAAGGACTCATGAAAAACTTCTCTGAAGAGCTTTTATGTGATGTCCAGCAACAAAAGGCAGACAAGAGTCCCTAACTGGTGACACATCCTCCCCAGGGGGGAATTTCATTGACTTATAAAGTAATTTGGATACCACCAGAGGATACAAGCACTTTTAAAACTCTCTGCTCTGGTGAGACCCCACTTTGGAGCACTGTGTCCAGCTCTGGAGTCCTCAGCTCAGGAAGGACATGGACCTGTTGGAGAGGGTCCAGCAGAGGGCCACGAAGATGATCAGAGGCCTGGAGCACCTCTGCTATGAAGACAGGCTGAGAGAGTTGGGGTTGGAGAAGAGAAGGGTCCAGGAGACCTTAGAGCCCCTTCCAGTACCTGAAGGGAGCTACAGGAGAGATGGGGAGGGACTCTTGATCAGGGAGTGGAGTGACAGGATGAGGGGGAATGGTTTTAAACTGAAAGAGGGAAGATTTAGATTAGATACCAGAAAGAAATTCTTTTCTGTGAGGGTGGTGAGAGCCTGGCCCAGGTTGCCCAGAGAAGCTGTGGCTGCCCCATCCCTGGAGGGGTTCAAGGCCAGGCTGGATGGGGCTCGGAGCAACCTGGTCTGGTGGGAGATGTCCCTGCCCAGGGCAGGAGGGGTGGAACTCAATGATCTTTAAGGTCCCTTCCAACTCTAACCATTCTGTGATTCTAAAACCAAGACTATGACAGAAGGCTATGGAGAGACTTTGGTTTCCAGAGTCACATTTCCATGCTGTGAGGCAACGTTTGTCTTTAGATTTTTCTGTCCCATTCCTCTAATCCCTTTCAAGTTGCCAACAGCAGTATTTTACAAGCCTAGGAAGACGCAGTTATGTCCAGAAACTGTAGGGCTACTACACTGGGAACTTCAAGCTCTTCATTGCAAAAGATGCAACGTCCCTGACTGCAACACTCTCAGAAATTAGGCTTTCTCTTCTCAAAGGGTGACCTGGGCTGTGAAGCTCTTGGAAGGCCAAATATTTAAACACTCTCTGAACAGCTGACAGCCAAGCTATAGTTCAGAAGTTTAGCCCTTCACGCAAACTCTGTTTTGGATTCCGTCTCCCAGAGGACTAAGGGCAAGGAGAAGCCTCTGGAAGAACGTCTGGCTTGCTCCACATTCATCCTGTTAATCAGAAACAGGTGCTGTGTTCAGGCATCCAAAATATTTCTGAACATACCATGTGCTATTCACACAGCGACGACAGTTTACACAAATCATATAGTTTTCCCTAACGCTGACGTTGGGGGTAGGACACTCAGATTTGTACTTACTGCATCCACAGTAGCTTTTGCACACTCTTGGCTACAGCAGAAAGGGCTGTCGGACACCGTCAGGTTTGTGCTAGAAGAGAAAGGTCACTCGTGAGAAAGCGAAAGCCAAGTCTCTCCCCCTCTAGAGTATTAAATAATGGAATATTAAGAATCATTGTTACAGCTGCCAAGGGGAAAGGGAAGGCCTGCGGAGACAGCCAGCAGCTAACAGAAAGCATGGCACCACTCAGGAAAGAGAAGTTTCAGGGTTATTTGTTTAGGGGAAACAAACGCGCACAGTACCACAAGCATTAACCTACCAGTTGATCTCCCCGCCGTCAGTCTTCTTCGCTATTAAAGCTTTCCAGTGTTCATGAGTGCTTTTGATGACACTCACCGCAAAATCCTGCAGTTGAAGACAAAAAAAATCACATTATGTGTAAGCACTAGGCCATTTTCTTCAGCCTACCTGTTACGTGGAACAAGAGACCAGTATTTATAGGCTGATTTTTAGATAGTTTTTGACTCTGGACAGGACCCAAAGAGACCTCTTCCATTACTGGACCTTTCAGGAACAACAGCAACTTCACAGCGCACAACGGCTGAACAATGGGGATTTTATAATAGCAATTGTTTTACTTTCAAGATGGGAGGATACGCCAAGGCCACCGAGCTTGAAGCCAAAAGAAACTGAAGGCAGATATTCTAGTCTCGGGCCAGTGCTATATTATAAAAGCACCTCCACTCTGCTGCTCCTCCCACTCAGTTTGTCTTTGGCAGCTAGTTGATACCAACCTATCTGTGAGCTCTCTTCCACCCCAGGCAAACTGCTGTGCGGAGCAACAGGAAGAGACATGCACCTAATCTAGTTTTGCAACTGTTTAAAAATGAATCTGCTTCCAAGCATATCACAGGGTCTTTTTTCCCTTAAAAAAACAAAAAGTAGTATATGCTCAAGCATTAACCCGTCAGATGAAGAAGGAAGCACACACAATTCTTTGTTAGCATGAACACCAGCAATAAATATCCTGCTTTGATACCACACGGAACCAAATAAAACACTGCAGGAACATGTGCCGGGTTCTTTGTCCCTATTTTCCACCTTGGCCTTGATTTCAGTTTCACCCATCCTGAGATGTCCCAACCCACCCAACCTAGTGCTGTGCTACAGCCAAAGGGGACAAGTCCACTCCCACATTACTTCCATTTTAGCTCCCCTTACCTTTTCCTTCTCTGCGCCAACTCTGGAGCTCTGGGAGTTGAGTCACCTCGCTAACCCACTCATGGCACCCCAGGACTGCCAGGAGGGAGGGTGCAGAAGCAGGATTTCACCCTTTCAAGAGCAGTAGGTTTTCTGACCCAACCCAGAGAAGGGGCAGAGGAACAAGGGCGTGAGGGAACACTCTATGCCTGAAGGAAGAAGCATTTTAACTTGCAAGCAGTCAACTTGCAACAGGCTGCAGTGGAACAAAGCCAGTGAGCAAGGGAGGCAAACGGTGATGCCAAGCACCCTTTGCTCCAGAGCAGGAATGAATAAACCTGGTGTTTTCCACCCTTGTTCTGACACGGAGGCTCCCAGCCCTGAGGGGATCCCACATGAACATCATCTAGAAGGAAAACCGATAGTATCCAATAGCAGCTGGGTGATTGATAACCCTACGCTTTTAGTACCCCTGCAAGCGCCAGGCTGGAAACACGTGGAATAGTATGCTGGAAAAACAGCAGGAAGAATGAAGGCAGCTATCAGCAGCCCCATAGAAACCCGTTCTTCTCAGCCACTGCTCATTTGTGTCCTCATGCACCTCGAGCTCAGGTTTTGGACAGCGTGCAAAGGCACGCTCACAATAATGAAGAAAGGCGGCACTACCTTGTCTTTAAATTCACCATTAAAAGCAAACTGGTTTTCTGGCTTTCCATCAGGTACTTTGTATCTTCTGAACCAGTCCACTGTAGCTTCCAGGTATCCAGGTTTCAGCCTTCGGACATCGTTGATATCTAGCCGTGGAGAAAAGGTTTGTTAGCCAGATCTAGTAACAAAAGTTCCTTAGCTACTACCCTGCTCTTCTGAGCTGCCTCTCCTCAGGTAGCCCCAGCAACACCAGAGACAGGTTGCAGTCAGGACACAGAGTGGGTAGCTGCAGAGGGAAGTCAGTGTTTTAACTTCACAGTATATCCTGATCCTCCCCAGGTGCATGCACACATTTAAACAGCTTTGATTAGACACTTACTGGACAACCCCCTTTCCTCCCACTCAGTGGACAGGCTGTGCAGCCACCCTCTTTCTTTGAGATGCGAGGCTGTGCTAAGGACTGAATTTGGAATAAATCGCAGTAAAATGTTTTGCTATAGGATTGATAACATCCTATTGTGCTGTCCTTCCAGTATCACATCTGATGAATACCGTGGCACAGACAGAGCAAGCCCATGTCCTGACTTGAAAGCTTCCTGCAGGCTCTGAATGGAGAAAGGCAAGTACTAAGCTTGCTCCTCCCTCCTGTCACCTACCATTATAGTTGCCTGCTTCAGGGTCTTCAACATTGATAGCAATTATCTTCCAGTCTGTCTCTCCCTCATCAATCAGTGCCAGCGTGCCCAGCACCTTCACCTTGATGACTTCTCCTCGAGAGCAGACCTGCAAGGACAAAGACCTTGTTGTCTGGAGTGATGCAGCCAAGGAAGGCACAACAGGAGATGGTGCAAGCTGGGAGAGTTCAGCAAGCAGTCGGGTACCATGAAATTAGCTGTCACTTATCAGCAGTTGATGAGCCCTGGTTCACAAGGCTCACTGTAAGATCTCATCAACAATCTCCAGGGGCAGTGGAGGGAAACATTACATTCTTAAGGCAGAGGACATAGGAACTGAATAATGTCTCTGGCTAATTGACTTCAGAGAGATTAATTACGTGTTTCAAAAGACAGTTACCCTTTAGAATGTGTTACCTTGCTTCCAATTTCACACACGTCAATTGGATCGTTATCTCCACAGCAGCCAGTGTTTTCATCTTTGTGACCTGGATCTTCCCAAGTCTGCAAAAAACCCCCACACATTGGAATGAGAACTCTCAGGTTTCAAGTGGCAACAAAAAGCAGGTTTATTTCAGGCATGCAATTGCCTTGAAGATACAGATGATGGCCCACTTCACCTTGCTTTCAGGTCTAGTGGTTGGGCTATTTCAGAGTGCCTGCAAATGCAGCTTGAATCCAAGTTAAAAGGTCTTATCTTGGCAAGGGTGAACTGCTCCCTCCCACTGACAAACCTTGTTTCAACAACATTCCAGACTTCCTCCTCCGTTCCACAGCTGCATAAAGGTGAAGTTCACATCTATAAAGAACACTCATTGACTTGGCTGCCTGCCTGTTCCTCTCCCTATTCATTTCTTAACAGAAGTTTCCTGAACTCCAGATAGCAGTCTAAAAGAGATGGAAGACAGACAGGGTGTATTGTTTCCTTTTAATTAAACAATTAAAGACACACTGTTACACTACAGCAGTGACAGGAACGCCAAGTCCTATACCCTATGCTACCCAGTATGCTAACGCCTGTCACCTGAAGCGATGAGGGTAAGTTGGAAGACAGGAGTCCACAAGGCATTTGAGCAATGCCTCCAAAAAATAATAGCTGCTTAAAACACGGACTTCTGATCAGGAGGAAAAGGACACCATGCTCACTTGCATCATAAGGAGCACCTACCTCTAAGGTTGCTCAGATATAAGAAGAAGAAACGCTCTTCCCAAATCTCTGCATGCCAGGACATGACTAGTATAATTCCAGGGCATTCAGGAAGATGTACTGAAACCTGGGGGATGCTAAAGGACTCTTCACAATTGCTATCGCACTTCTCTACAATAGAGTTTTAAGCTCAGTCCCTTACCCTTGACACATATGTTTCTTTGGTCCACTAACACACCACTAGGTGAAGGCTCCAAAAGCTGTAATTCGGTACAAAGAAACCAGCTCCCTAATCCATCTGAGTAGAAAACAACTCAACTTCAAAACATCACCTTAAACCAAGAAACCATGACAGACTAATACAGGAGAACATCTCTTTCCAGCAGTCAGAGAAACTCCAAGGTAGCTCTGGAAGCCTGCATAGCTTGAGAGGAGCTGCACATGCATCGAGAATTCAAGGAGAAACTCTCCATGCAGGACCTAGAAGTTCTTTCTACTCTCTCTTTCTTTCTATTCTTTCACAAGCCCTAGCGTTTTATCCTGTAAAACTTTAAATCACAAAAGGGTTGGAAAAGACCATGAGATGCTCAGCTCATCCCTCCACCCAAAGCAAGGCCAGCTGCAGCTAAATCATTCCCAGGCCATCCATCCTGGTGCTTTGCCATTCTGGCCACAGGAAAGGTTTTCCCTGTGGTATGAAGTGGAGAAGATTATCAGGTTAAGGCCATTACTTGTCCTCTCCACAACAGAGAGGGAAAACAATTCAGTCGCTATCTATTCTCACTCTGCAGCAACATTTAACGAGTTTGAGGCCTTGCCTCCATTCATTCTGTTTCTGACAAAAGCATCCCAGATTCTCCCATTCTCTCTTTATATAGGAATAGTTTCTAGAGGTGCAGCTGCCCTTGTTGTTCCCCAGTATATTGTCTTCGACTGGGCCTTGTCATTCTTGGGATATATCACCTAGACCACCCCACTGTGTCCCATTAGAGATGGGAGCATCTTCCATTTGGATTCCACTTGAAACCCACATGGTTTTGCTCAGGACACAGGCTGCCCGCTTGTTATCTTCAGGAACGTACCCAAACACGCTTTCTGGTGTTAAAGCACCATCCAGAAACAACAGAAGACATTTGGAGAAGACACTCGACACGCACTGCTATCAAGACTACAATTTGAAAATTCAGTGTGTTTCCCCATGAACTGTCATTGACGATTTGTTTCTCTAAAGGCAACTCGAACCTTAGAGAACATCAGAGGCAAACAGCCTTGCTCAAAAATTCCTCTTTATCTAGCAGTCACCAACCAGTTAAGAGCATGTGTCCAGGTGTCACCATCTGTTGGTGCCCCCTTGCCAGTTGTGTCAGAGAAAGCATGTCAGTGCAGCTCTGGACATCTGCCTCAGGCAGCCTTTGGACTCCTGAGTACCTTCTCAGACCCAACACTGAGAACAGGGCATCTACTACCATCCAACAGGTCAATCCATCGGTCTAGCTTGTGTTTTAGACCCTGAACAATCAGAGGGCAAGAAGCAGGAAAGATACAGTCTTCAGATCTTCATTGTCCACTTCCAAAATCTAAAACAATCAGCTAATTCAATGCGACAAGCATCTTCTGTAAAGATTCAGCCTAGGGGCAATACACTGAGATCCTGTACAGGTTTAGCTCTTTATGCTTCACTGGGCAGGAACTGAGGGCATTACATTGCCAGGTGCCCACTATGAACCCTCATCTTCCTTGTGTGGTGTCAGCTTCCTTATCCAAAAGGCAAGGACCTGCCAGCTACCGTCCCACTGCTGAGTGGCCAAGGAGAGGAGTGACACAGCAGGCACCTTACTAACATCCTCAAATTTTCCAGCAGCTTGTTTACAGTGTTAGCTACAAGACTATTTCTTGAGATTTCTACTTAAAAGCACTCCTGCTTTCTTGACAGGTTCTCTTCATTAGCAAGATTACACATGCAGCAGCAAACGCTCCGTTCCAGATCAGACTCTTGGCTGACCTCGCTCGTTAATTTGGTGCTGGTCAAAAACACACACAGGCATCCTCCCTCCTCCCTCCCAGAAAGGATGAGCCACCAAAACAAGTTACAGTACCTGTGGGATAGCACCATAATTCCAGATATAACCTTTATGGGGAAACACATTTGCTACGTAGCGCAGTTTTCCTTTCTTAACGTCTTGCTTAATTGGGTTTAAGGGATCCTTTGTTGCAATCTGAAAGAAAAGTTACACAAATCTCTCCACATTGCACTCTAAGAAATCCCAAGCAATTACTATTTTTATTTTTTTTTTAATGAAGCTGACTGCTAACTGACAAGCCAAGAGATCAGGAGCTAACCCTGAAGCCAACAGTAGATATTGGACAACCTCATTTCCTGTTGCATTGCCATCTCCTGGGATACAGCTTTCAGCAGAGTTACAAACGTCAGAAGCACACGGGGCTGAGAGCCATAAGATGCCATAATCAGAAGCCACAGAAGAATGAGAAGTTTTTCCAGCTTCTGCCAGTCTCAGCCTCCATACTAGACCTCTAGCGTTAAGCAAGCATTTACACGAGAAGTTAGAATTACATCTAGAGACCTCCCTTGATGTGGTGCCTATAATATGGCAAGTCTTGAAAGGCCTTATTTGCTGGGGCTAAACTATTTTCTTGCTAGTTATGGGGCCACCAATGTTAGGTGACTCTGATTCAGGATGTGGAGGTAAGAAGCAGAGAAACAGCAAAGCCAAAGATTAATAGACTAGTCAGCTCAAACGCTTCTGCTCGGAACTGTAATATAGTTACCTCCATCTTCGCGTTTGTCCATCGAGGTACTTCCACAACCATGTTGAACACATTCTGGAGAAAGCAAAATATCAGTGAATGAGAGGGATTCTCAAGACCACACTTTAAACTAGGGAACACGTATAAGTAAGTATGAAACCCAGCCAGTTCTCATGAAAACCGTAACTTTTTTCCTTTTTACAGTGCCAGTTTTGATACAGCTGATAGAAGTCCTGTATTCCAGCCAGTCACATGTCATCATACAAAGCTGAATCCCATGAAAAAAGACACCAGAAAACCTAGATTGAAATTCCACACCCATTCTCCATCAGTTGCCACCTACAAACACCTCCATCACGTACCCAGGGTACAGAACAGTAGGTTTAAACAAATTGAAGAGGGTTGGATACAAACTACCCTGGATGTAACAAAATGAGGCTTTAGGCATCCTTATTAAATACAAAGCACTTAAGGCTACAGCAAGAGCCACCCAGGCAATTTAGAAGAGACAAGGATTACAGGAGTAAGCCATCTATTTAATAATCTGGGTACCTATGTACTATCTTGAACGACTGAGAACATCATTCCTAAATATTGCAGTCTGTCTTGAAGCAGGGAAAGATGCCCCAGCTCCCCCTCTCCAAGCCAACACTCCTATAAAAGCGGCACTTGTTAGTGGCATGGTGCAAGGATAAAGATGTGGGGGAGGAAGGTAGAACCACATCTTGCAGTATCTAGTGTACAGATGACACTTGAAAACATCTCCTGTTGACTCCAGCTGGGCTGAGACAGCTCTTAAGACTTCGGTGCCAGAGCTTCCTCTTCAAGAAAATAAGCTTTTCCATTCTTGAACTCTAACGTTTTCTGTTTGAAGAGATTATGGCTTTTAACAAAAAAGTCAAACCTTGTTCCCTAGCATCGATAATGTTTCTAATCCCCAGGTTAAGCAGTATTAGCACGGCAAAATCCCTCGCACCTGTATTGCGCCATAATTAGATTGCTATTGTGCAATGAGCGTGGTTACACCATTGACTTTGCCCACACCCTTCCCTAATAGAAGTTTATTACAAACCCGTAATTGCAGGGGATCACTGCTCATTTGCAATTTAAAAGTATAAAGGTTTATACTGTTTTTATTTCTAAATAACTTGAGGAAAGGAATGAGGCAAACGGAACCGGCTAGGTATGGTGCTTACAGCTTTGCAGGCAAGGAAAGACAACTTGGGGGTGCATCTTTGTTTAGGGTGGCAGTTTCCCCAGAGTCCAACTGACAGATCTGCCTTGGTCTACGACACCCAGTGAGTAGCCCAAGGTCATTCCTTCACAACGCCAAGACACACAGGTACAGATAAGGTCAGCACATCCCAGCCCTAGACTGAAAAAAACAGCCTGCAATCCTCTCAGTGTCTTAGAAGTCTAAGGATAAAGATCAAGGAGCCCAGACAGAGGCAAGACAACCTTTTGCTCTAAGTCGGGCTCCCTGCCGTAGCTGGTAATGAACCCGCTAAGTAACGAGTAAAATCTCTGTGGAAAGGCACTCCAGCAACAGAAAGAGGTCTAATGTGATCAGCACTATTGTGTAACTTCGGGAACTGTGACCTTCAGTGATACTTGCTTCTCCTAATGACTTGGCACAGGGATTCTGGCAAGCAGCGCTAAGTGCCTGAAGGCACACCAGTAGTCCAGTTTCCCCTGTTAATCATTACCAGTCCACGGGAACCCTCCTCACCCCTATACTCACTCCCCTGCTCTTTCCTCCCTCGTTCTGCAAGCATCTGCAAAGCTGAATATCACCTGGATTTTCCTTGTCGGAGTCACCTTTTGGACACCTGCTTTTGAAAACTGCTTTCCCAGTCGGCCACAGAAACCACTTTGCTGCTGTCCTTGATGATTACAATCTGTCTGTTCCCTTCTGAGCAGGCAAAAGCCACCTCAGACTTCCCAGAGCGTGTTCTCACAACATTTGCACCTCAAAGCTCAATTAGATACTTTTAAGAAGTTCTTCTCCCAATTCTACATGCTGTTTTCCTTTCCTGTAACTACCCTTTACCTCCAAATGACACCTCTCTTTATCACGCCCGTTAGAACAGTTCATCCACTACGCTTCTCAAGCTGCGCAGCTTTTTAGTACGCATTGAAAGAACAAACAAGCTCCAAAGGTAAAGAACGCAGTCAGAGAGAACCCGAGCTACGCCTAAGAGAGCATTCAGTGAAAACTGAAAGCACAGCCATTTTGGTTTCCTAGAACTGAGGCACTTCAGACAGTGATTCAGAACAGCCTAATTTGACTAAGCGCTGGCTGCTGGAAGGATGTAAAAGCCCTGCATCACTGCATGCGGCGCTTCCCCCAGCCGCACTTTCGCCGGGGCAAGAGGTCCCCAGGAGCCGCTGCAGCGCGAATTTAACATCTTTGCCTTCTGTTCGGCAGCTGATCACGCTGCAGGCACAGGGCAGCCTTCCTGCAGTCCAAACCCCAGCCTGAAATATGAGGCTGCATGAGCACATAGCATCATCCACAGAAGTGGATGTAGGTACTTAGCTACGTGGAAACCCGCTTCTTTTAACACGAAAGGCTTCCACGCGACCTCGCGGGCAGGTTCAGGGCAACCCCTCGGATCTCGGACGCAAATGTGGGAATGAGATGATTTGACGGTTGGACAAGATGATCTTTAAGGTCCCTTCCAACCTAGAAGATTCTGTGATTCTGATTCTGAGATAATCCAGTCTTCCCTCCTGCGCCACTCTACCTGAGGCTGAGACTGCGAGGGAAGGGCCCCCATCCTTTGCAAGACCTGGGGGGGGTGCTTCACTTCTTGAGCCTCCCTGGGGGCACTTCAGGCCTGGAGGACCGCGCTCCCTGAGGAGCACTGACACAATACTCACCCCGCAGCTCCAGCACCCACCGGCCCCAAGCCAAGGGAGGCCGTAACTGGGCCAAACCTGGCTTGGTGGCCCTTTCCCCTCGCGAGGCAGCCGGCCTTTTTTCCCCATCCTCTTACCTTGCCGGCATCCGCGTAGATGGGGACATCGTGGAAGGGGGAGATGTAGCGCCCGGTGGCGTCCTCTGTAAGGCAAAGCGTGGGGGGAGAGGAGTCAGGCCCGGCCTGAGGGGAGGCCTCAGGTGAGAAGGAGGAGGAAGGGGNGGCTTCTTCTTAGCCCCCCCACCGCCCCGACTTGGTCACGCCACGGTGGCGGGGAGGGCAACTCAAGGCGATGTCGGGTAGCCCGGCACGGGGTGGGGGTGGCCCAGCGTGGCCACAGCGGCACGGCATGGCTTGGTCCGGCACGGCGTGGCGTGGTCCAGCGTGGCCATGGCAACATGGTGTGGCTTGGTCCAGCACGGCATGGTGTGGTCCAGCATGGCATAGTGTGGTCCAGCACAGCATGGCTTGGTCCAGCATGGCCATGGCAGCGCGGCATGGCATGGTCCAGCGTGGCCATGGCAACATGGTGTGGCATGGTCCAGCACGGCATGATGTGGTCCAGTATGAACATGGCACCATGGTGTGGCATGGTCCAGCACGGCATGATGTGGTCCAATACGGACATGGCACCATGGTGTGGCGTGGTCCAGCACGGCATGGCTTGGTCCAGTACGGCATGGCCTGGTCCAGCATGGCATGGGATAGTCCAGTGTGGACATGGCAACATGGTGTGGCTTGGTCCAGCACCGCATGGTGTGGTCCAGTGTGGACATGGCACTGTGGTGTGGTGTGGTCCAGCATGGTATGGCTTGGTCCAGCACGGCATGGTGTGGTCCAGCGTGGCCACAGCAGCACAGCATGGCGTGGTCCAGCATGGCATGGCTTGGTCCAGCATGGCATGGCTTGGTCCAGCACGGTGTGGCTTGGTCCAGCGTGGCCATGGCAACATGGTGTGGTTTGGTCCAGCACGGCATGATGTGGTCCAGTATGAACATGGCACCATGGTGTGGCATGGTCCAGCACGGCATGATGTGGTCCAATATGGACATGGCACCATGGTGTGGCGTGGTCCGGCACGGCGTGGCTTGGTCCAGTGTGGCCATGGCAACATGGTGTGGCTTGGTCCAGCATGGCATGGTGTGGTCCAGCATGGCATAGTGTGGTCCAGCACAGCATGGTGTGGTCCAGCATGGCCACAGCAGCGCGGCATGGCATGGTCCAGCGTGGCCATGGCAACATGGTGTGGCATGGTCCAGCACGGCATGATGTGGTCCAGTATGAACATGGTACCATGGTGTGTCATGGTCCAGCACGGCATGATGTGGTCCAGTATGGACATGGTACCATGGTGTGTCATGGTCCAGCACAGCATGGCTTGGTCCACCACGGCATGGTGTGGTCCAGCATGGCTGCAGCAGCATGGCATGGCATGGTCCAGCACGGCATGGCTTGGTCCAGCATGGCATGGCTTGGTCCAACATGGCATGGTGTGGTCCAGCGTGGCCACAGCAGTATGGTGTCGCTTGGTCCAGCACGGCATGGCTTGGTCCAACACAGCATGGTGTGGTCCAGCATGGCATAGTGTGGTCCAGCCCAGCATGGTGTGGTCCAATATGGACATGGCACCGTGGTGTGGCGTGGTCCAGCACAGCATGGCTTGGTCCAGCATGGCGTGGCTTGGTCCAGTATGGACACGGCACCATGGTGTGGCATGGTCCAGCACGGCATGGCTTGGTCCAGAGTGGCCATGGCACCATGGTGCAGCTTGGTCCAACACAGCATGCTGTGGTCCAATGTGGACGTGGCACCATGGTGTGGCATGGTCCAGCACGGCATGATGTGGTCCAGTGTGGCCACAGCAGCACGGCATGGCATGGTCCAGCACAGCATGGCTTGGCCCAGCACGGCATGATGTGGTCCAGTGTGGCCACAGCAGCACGGCATGGCTTGGTCCAGCACAGCATGGTGTGGTCCAATGTGGCCATGGCACCATGTTGTGGCATGGTCCAGCACATCATGGCATGGTCCAACACAGCATGATGTGGTCCAATGTGGACATGGCACCATAGTATGGCATGGTCCAACACATCATGATGTGGTCCAGCATGGCCACAGCAGCATGGTGTTGCCTAGCATAGCTTGGTCCAGCACAGCCCAGCATGGCCATAGCAGCATGGTGTGGTGTGATCCAGCATGGACACAATAGCATGGTGTGGCACAGTGCAGTTCAGCACGGCTTGGTCCAGCACAGCATGGCCACAGCAGGTGTGGTTTGGTATGGTCCAGCACGGCTACGATAGCATGGTGTGGCATGGTCAAGCACAACATGGTGTGGTCCAGCAAAGGACTGCATGGTTCTCCATGGTATGGCATGGGACAGCCTGTTCACACAAGTTCTCCCCCACGGGTCCCCGCTCCCTGTGCTCCCCACCACATGCCCTGGACGGGTCTGGGTGAAGGGGGTGCTGGCAGGGCAGAGGGACCCACAGTGCTGGGGGGCTTGGCTGGTGGTCCCCCCT
Organism: Calidris pygmaea; assembly: GCA_003697955.1. Lineage (NCBI taxonomy): Eukaryota > Metazoa > Chordata > Aves > Charadriiformes > Scolopacidae > Calidris > Calidris pygmaea. Next base: position 18,660 of record QJSC01000570.1, on the reverse strand, counting down.
CAGCCCCTCATCTAGGATGGTGTTGCTGGGGAAAGCAGAGGAGCCAAGGCAAGGGACATGGCTTCAGCAGGACGTGCCTTTATTTCAGTGGCTGATGGCCCCCGACGTGGTGAATCCCCGTTCCCCACCCCACAAGCCCTTGGTCCAAGAGACGCCTGGTGGCCACGGCTGCTCAGCCATCCCACGCGGGGACGCCAGGGCGGCGCGGTGCCAACGGCCCGGACTCGGAGGCAGGCGGTGAGTCGCTGGCCCGCGCCTGGGCGAAGACGCGGTTGCGGGTGCCGAAGAAGATCCCACGGCCATGGCTCCTGGGGGTGTAGGAGCCGTGATGGCGATGGCGATGGTGGTGGGGTGAGCAGAAGGGGGCCCTGAAGGCCTCCTGGAAGCCCCGTCGAAAGTTCTCGTTGAAGTAGCCGTAGATGATGGGGTTGGCGCTGCTGTTGAAGAAGGCCAACCAGTGGGCGAAGGGGAAGACGTAGACGGTGACCAGGCGGAGCTGGCCCTCGCTCAGCCGCCCGTAGTCTGTCAGCAGCATGAGTGTCCAGAGGGGCAACCAGGAGAGGGTGAAGAAGAGGGCGACGATGATGAGCATGTTGATGACCTTGGCCTTCCTTCGGGAGACCCTCCTCCCCTCCGGCTCCCCTTGGCTGCGGTCGGGTGCTGCTGACTTGAAGAGTTTGAAGGCGATGCGGGCGTACATGATGACGATGAGGGCGAGGGGGGCCACATAGATGTGGGAGAAGAGGACAGTGGTGTAGATCTTCCTCATCCCTGTCTCAGGCCAGGCCTCCCAGCAGGAGTAGAGGGGGTAGGAGTTGTTGTAGGTGTCCACCATGAAGTGGTGCTCCTCCCTGGTGACGGTCAGGGTGATGGCAGCGGGGCACATGATGAGCAGAGCCAGCACCCAGATGATGGCAATGGTCACCAGGGCTTTCTTCAGCGTCAGCTTCTGGCGGAAGGGGTGGACGATGCAGCGAAACCTGCAGGAGGACAGATGGTGATGGCTTTGGGCACGTGGTGGAAAGTCCCTGGGGAAGGAGGGCGGCCAAGACCCAGGGGTTGGAAAGGAAGGTAAGGTGGGTTGCTCTACATATGGCTGTTGGTGGCGGAGACAGGTTGGGATCTCTCCAGCTTCGGTGTTTTCAGCCCAAGGTAGGGAAGGACACCTTGCTAGGATGCCCCATGGACAGCTTTGTGGCCCTATGGAGGGATGGGTCACGCTTGTGATGCCCCTGGGAGACTTCCCGTGAGGAAAACCAGAACAGCACACCCAAACGCTCTGAGGGGAGGCTCCATCCCCATGTACCCCCCACGCCAACGTACCTCTCCACGGCAATGGCCACCAGCGTGAAAACAGAGGCGGAGACAGACATGCCCTGCACCAGGCCGCTCATTTTGCACATGACGTTGTCAAAGGGCCAACCTGCGAGGGGACACCAGGGAGGTTGTAAGTGCTTTTGGCTTGGCATCAGCAGCCCCCTCTAGATGTCCCCATCCACCATGCTGTTGCTGGGGGATGTTAAATCCTGCTCCTAAGGGGGGTGTGTGCATTTTTGGCTCATGCAGAGATGGCCTTTAGCAGTACAGACGCTTGGAGAGAACCTCCAAAATTGGTAAAAAAAAGCATATTACACTTCTTAAAAACTCAAGGAGCACAGTGATTGTCATTTCTCCTACCCTTACGTATGTCTTGAGCTGTTATCTCAGGGACCGACCTTGGGATCTTCAATCAGAAGGGCTTTCATCTTGTTTCTTGACCCCCGATAAGGCGTTGGCAATAAATAAATCACACTCCATAATAAATAAATCCGGACTCTGCCCCGTGCCCCAGCTGCCACTTCAGCCAAACTCCTCCAACTGTGCCAATGTCACCTTTTATCTTTGGAAAGGTCACCGGGCAGAGCTGAGCCAGCGTGGGGAGAAGATCGATGCAAGAAGAGGGTTTTTTTTTTTCAGCGCTGCTTGATGGAAAACAACTGAACTTCAAATAAATATGTAAATGCAGCATTAACGTCATATTTATTTTGCCAAAAAATGTCCAAAACCTAAAAGAAAAAGTTCTTTCCCCCTAAAATAGTAGGTCTAAATGAAATTATGCCTCTTTCATCAGACGTGGTTGAGTGGCCACCACCTGCCCTCCTTATCCTCAGCAAAAAAAAGCATCCACAGACAAGAGATTTGGAGGTGGCCTCCTGTGTGTGGGGTGGAAGACGGGTGATGTTCCCCATCAATTTCTCACCTCCCACTGCCCCACTCACCTGTGATGAGGTTGTCCACCAAGGTCGTGGGCATGCAGAAGATGCCCACCAGCAGGTCGCTGATGGCCAGGTTGAGGATGAACATGTTGGTGACCGTCCGCATCTGGCGGTTCTTCACCACGATGAAGCACACCAGGATGTTGCCAATCATGCACATGAGGAAGATGAAGGTGTAGGCCAGGATGAACATGGCGGCCACAGGGGAGGAGTGCTGGTAGTACGCCAAGAAGGTGTAGTTCTCCCTCAGAAGGTGGCTCTTGCTTGCGGTTGAGTTGGGCCAGCTGCTGTTGGAAGGGCCTGGGGAAGGGAATGCAGGAAAATGAAGCTGGAAGAGGATAAAGTGATTATTCCCTTCGTTTCTTAATGCCCTCAGAGGTGGGGTTTCATATTTATATCCATGCCCAGCCTGGCCGGGATGTGTCCTGCTGGGATTATCTCAGCACCCCAACAAGTCTTCTCATCATTGGGTTGTGTGGCCCAAGGTACGGCAGCACCTTGACTGAACTATTATTTTAGATCCATATTATTTTAGATCGTTATTCTGATGAGGAATTAAAGAAGCCCAGAAGACATCCTGTTCTCATGAGGTCTTTTTTTAGGGGTGGTGCAAGGAAGAGAATTCCACATCCCGAGACCGAAACGCTCCGTCCCTGCGGGAGCCATGTCCCCTGCCATGGCCGGCCCGGGAGCGTCCCCGCTCCTGGGTGTCTGCTGCTGCTTCTCCTCCTTGCCCTTCCGAGGTTTGCAGTTTGAGATCCCCTAAAATCTTCTCCCCACCAAAGCCGCAGTACCCAAGGGAAGACGGGCCGGGGCAGAGGAAATCCCTGCCCTCCCCTTACGTATTAACAAAATTAGACGTCATTATGATCATTATCTGGGACACAGAGAGCTTCTGATGGAGGTGGGGGGGGATGAGGGGGGGGTGGTGACATTTTGCTGCTACAGATTTAACGGGGGGAGCAGATCTGTGCAGCACCCACCCTCCGGGTGTCCCCGGCTCGAGGCAGGAGGAGGACGCCGGGTGCAGCTGCGGCGGTGACGGGACTTAACCCCGGGCTGCGATTTGAAGGCAAGACAAGGCATATTTTCGGCTTGAAGGCTCAGCCCCGGGGCGCCTGCGGGTCAGCCCTGCTCGGCGAAAGCACTGCAAAGCTGCTGCATGGTGGGCGGCTGTCTCATCCCCCCCCATCCTTGTGCCAGCGCCGGCGCTCGGCTCACCAGCCAAGATGCCACCGGGACCACCGGCTTTCCCCAGGCTCCATCACGCGGCGATGCCCTGCCCAGCCTCTATAAGCCCTGCCCCGGGCACGGTTTTTGGGCCAACACGTTTCCAGCGGGGCTTCAGAAAGGCACCGGGGGTTTTTTTGCAGCGCTGGCAGGGGGAGAAGGAACCTCGCAGAGAGGCAAGGAAACACCAGGGCTGCTGGGGCAAGACGCTCCGGCTGGTTGGCATCAGATGCACCCGCACCAACTGGCTTCGTATAGCAAAGATTGTAAAGGGATTGCCCGAAACCTGCGGTATTAAGCCCGAAACTTTGCCGGACTTTTTCTCTTTGGGCTGCGGTGTCTTTGCAGCATTAGAGGGAAGGGGGTGTCCTAGGGATGAGGAATCACGGGCGGTTTCCCGAGCGAGGTGGAAGGCGAGGAGAGGAAAATTCGGGGCTGCCGAGTGTCCAGGTTTGGTGCTGGACGGATGGAGGTGTCCTCCCGTTCAACGCTGACATCTGGGATGCAGTGACAAGGGGATGGAGGGGGGGGGACACACCAGCCGGGAGGAAGATGGGGGGGAGGTGATAAACCTCCCTGCCTGGCCGTGGGAGAGCGCCGCAGAGAAAGGCTGGGCTGATGGAATGGAGGGGGGGAGTGGTGGTGGTGGTGGGAGGGCGGGGGAGGGTTGGACTGGAGAAAAAAAAAAAAACCTATTTTATTTTATTTAGTCCTCGCGGTACTCACCTCCGCCATCCCGACCCGGCTCCGGGGGCTGCATCGCCGACATGCGGGCCGGGAAAGGGGAGGGGGGGGTCTGCCGGCCGGGGGGAGGTGGTGGTGGTGGGCAGTTTGCCCCCGTCCCTCCCCCGGTTCGCCCCCCCCCCCGCTCCTTGCCCGGGGCTGAACCCCGGTGCCGGTACCGCGGTGCCGGTGCCGCCGTGCCGGTTGCGGCTGCTCGCCGGCTGCAGCGGAGAGGGATGCTGGTGTGTGTGTGTGTGTTGTGGGGGGGGGGGGGATGGCGGGGGGACAGCCTCCCATCACCATGGATACCGGGGTACGCGCACGCACCCCCCCACTCCCGAGGCAGCACGGGTGGGGGCAGCCCATGGGAAGCAAGGGGAAAGCCGGAGCAGGTCTGTTCTCTGGGGAGGGATGGACTCTGTCCCCCCACAACTCTCTCCACCCCTGAGGTCCCCATGCTGATGCTGGTTCCTCTTTTCCCTCCAGAGGATGGCCGGTGTCCCCAGCAGCGCTCCTGCCCGTCCCGGGGTGGGAAACATGCCGGGAATGCCAACACGAGTGAGGAGGACCCCCGTCCTCCACCCGGTGTAAATCACCCCTGCGGTGGGGAAAGCAACATGATCTTTAGGGATGCTGGTCCTGGCCGATTCCAGCTCCTCCATCATTGCCAGCATCAACAACCTCCCTCCCCCCCCCCCCGGCTCTTACCATGGTCTTTTACCAAAGTTGGGTTTGGGCAAGTCTAGAAGTCAAATATTTCCATTCCTGGCAGCCCCCAGCGCTGGGCAGCATTTGTCCCTTAAAAACATGAAGGAGCAAACAGGGGAGATGTTTAAACACGGCATTTTGAGATAACGCCTGCAATTTCTCCCAGGATTTTTTCTGCAGGCAGCCAGCTGCTAAGGGACACCAGCATGCCCGGCAGTAGCCTCACTGCCACCAAGGAGCCACCCTCCCCGGGCCATATCCTGAGCCCCACAGCCCATTTCTTCCTCGGAAAGAAAGGGGCACGACTTGAAGACCCACATCACGCAAGGAGCGAGGGACGCCACTTCTGGAGACACCCGTGGGGTGAGCAGTGTGTGTGGACCTGCTGGTACCAGGTCACTTTGATTTACATGGTGAAAAAACATGGGAAAAAACAATTTCCCTGGAAAAAATCCAGGGAGATACTGCTCAGGTCTGGGCAGAATCCAGCTGGAGGCACCAGGCAAGCTGCAGCGAGCACCTGTGGGGATCTGCAAAGCGGCTTCCTTGAGGAGAAGGTGACTGATAACTCGAATTTAGGTAGATATAAAAAACCCCACGCATAACAGGAACGCATTTAATCAGGCATTTTGGCACACTGCCGTATCAGCGATTCAAGGGGGAACCCCCACAGCTACAGGGATGTCCCCCACCCGTCCCAGCCCTGGACCAGGGCAGCAGATGCTCCCCATCACCAGCCAGGCAGGACGCCACGCTTCCCCGGGTCGCACCACAAGCATCCTGGCTCCGCTTCCTCCCCAAGCGCTTGGCAAAACACAAAGCAGGAGATTCCCCAGCTCGGGAGCTGGCAGAGCCATCCCTTCGCGGAGGAACCCCGCTACTTGCTTTTTATTAAGAAAAAAACAAAAAAAAAAGAAGGACTGGCTGCCTTGCTGCGGATTTGGGACAGAAACAGGGACGTAGCAGGGACTGACCTAAGCCCAACCACTCTTGCAGGCAGTCGCCCCTCGGGAGGACTCGCCCGGGCACCCCAAGACCCTCTCAGACTTTGGGGACGGGCTCCTCTGGTGACAGCAGCAGGTCGAAGGGGACGAGGGGCCGGACGAGGAGCCGCACCTCGGGGCCGACAGGGTTGGCCCGCAGGTTGAGGCTCCGCAGCGATGCCATGGTGGCCAGCTTCTCCACTGGCACCTCTGCAAGAGAGAGCACCAAGGTGAGCATCCATCCCGGCGTCGGCTGCTGGGGAATTCGGAGCAAACCCCACTCCCACCGGTCCTCCAGGCTCGGATCAAACCAGAAACACCATCGAATAATATTAGAATATGTGACTATTCAAATGTCTCGGCAAGGTGCAGACACCGTGGTATGAAATGTGGACACTGTCCTCCAGTTCTCCTGGTCCTAAAAAAAACCCTGCTGGGGTGCTAAACTGGTTTCCAAAGACTCATTCCCCTATTTTACTCCCAGTGTTGCAATCAATGCCCAGGAGCCCTCACCAGGCTAACAGGAGAACACGTGCTCTTTACCCTTGTTGGACAGGCTGCAAAATGGCTCTTGGCCATCGCCAGGCACCCTCCTATTTTGCAATTTCCATGAGTTTGAATGTTTTCCTTTACATTTTCTTTATGTTTCCTTCTTACATTTAAAAAAGGTGCCCGTCTCATGGATAGTCCCGAAATGAATCCACTGAGAGCAGAGGAACAAGACCGATACGAAAACCTAATCATTAAGATCATTAAAAGATGATAGATTTAGCATTTTGTTGCAATTCACGACATTCTGGGCTTGAAGAGCCCACCAAGAACCTGAGTTTACCCAGAACAGTTTGGTTTTAATTTGGCCACCAAAACAACAAGAACCTTTTACATCCCCAGCCCTGATTTCTCCTGCCAATACTTGGAGCAGAATTGCAGTGTTGTGATTATAGCTGGCCGGGTGATTATGTGATTTGAAACCCAGGGAACTTATTTTATGCTGGAAAAAGTCTCAAACACCTTGATGGCTTTTTCCCCCCCCCCCCTCTCCTCCAGAGACCAGTACTATTTTCTGCAATACACATATTTTCTAGCAGCGCATCTCTCGTCAGGCTGAGCGTCACATGGATTTTTTTATACCTCTTCTTTACGATGGATTTATTCGGCTCCCCGGTATCGTTTTGCATTTTTTTGATGCACAAAAATTGATTTTTTTTTTTTTTTTTGATAGGTCTTTCTGTTTAATGATCTTCTAAGGCTACGCAGTGATAAACCCCCCGGTTTGCTTAAATTTAAGGAGTTAAGGAAAGTATTTCAGGGAGCAAGCCTTGCCCAGGGTGGGAACAGCCCAGCTCTGCGGCTTAATTCAAGGTAAGGAGTGGTGACTCATCCCTGGCATGAAGTGACAGGCAAGGCACACAGTGCAACCTATAGCTACACGGTTTGTGCCAAGGGAGCCACAAACCCCTCTATTAGCAACCCAAAGCATCCCTTGCCGGCTCCCCGGTGGATTAAGAACTCGCGTTTGAGCCTGAATTATTCATGCTGGCTTCCCCAGTTAAGAGAAAAAAAAAAAAAAAAAGGAAGAAAAAATAAAAAGGAAAAGCTTTTTCATAATTAAAGCAAACAGTAATTTTCTCAGATCAGAAGATGATCATAAATGAGTGAAAAACCCAGCTCCTTGAGATGAAAGGGCCATCGGGAGGCACGCGAGGAGGTGGATATGAAAGGGCTGCCAAGGCATCCGAGGAGGTGGGTAATGAAGGCTAACAGCCCTGAAGGTCTCCCAGCCACGTGCAGCTGGAAATTGAAGGGGGAAGGACCCCGCTCAGCTCAGCGGAGCCGCTTCCCGGTCACGTTTCAGCGTTACCCACATCCTTCGGTGGCCACCAGCCTCCTACAAACCCGGGGATGGAAAACCGCTTGCTGGCTCCTCTGCGGCGATTAACAAAGATGCATTTTCCACGCCATCTCAAATTAGGAGCGGCTCTCTGATTGCTCGGGAAGAGAAAATTAGCCACAGTTGCCCCCCAGCAATGTGCTGCCTAGCGTTGATAGTGGTCTCCAGCATCTCCCTTGCTGTCTCAACATCTTCTGCATTAAACCATTAATCAAGGAATAAGGGAAAGAGAAATGGAAGCTTCAGGCACCAAAAAACCCCATGGACTTGGGAGCTGAGAAGGCTAATTTGATATCACTCTGATTAGCAAGGAAGGAGTTAAAAGCACTGACATTAAATATATTAGTCTATATTTCCTGCTTGACTAGCCTGATCTCCTTCTTTGACAAGGTGACCCACTCAGTGGACGAGGGAAAGACTGTGGATATTGTCTACCCAGACTTCAGAAAAGCCTTTAGCGCCATTTCCCACAGCATTCTCCTGGAGAAACTGGCTGCTCATGGCTTGGATGGACGTACACTTTGCTGGGTGAAAATCTGACTGGATGGCCAAACCCAAGAAGTGGTGGTGAATGGAGTTAAATCCAGTTGGTGGCCGGTCATGAGTGATGTCCCCCAGGGCTCGGTACTGGGGCCGGTTCTATTTAATACCTTTATCAACAACCTGGATGAGGGGATCGAGTGCACCTTCAGTAAGTTTGCAGAGGACACCAAGTTGGGTGGGGGTGTTGATCTGCTTGAGGGTAGGAAGGCTTTGCAGAGGGATCTGGACAGGCTGGATGGATGGACTGAGGTTCAAGAAGGCCAAGTGCCAGGTCCTGCCCTTGGGTCCCACCAACCCCCTGCAGCGCTCCAGGCTGGGGGCAGAGTGGCTGGAGCTGCCCTGAGGAAAAGCACCTGGGGGTGTTGGTCAACTGTTGGCTGAACATGAGCCAGAAGTGTGCCCAGGTGGCCAGGACCAACAGCATCCTGGCCTGTGTCAGGAATAGTGTGGCCAGCAGGACTGTGGCAGTGATTGTCCCCCTGTACTGGGCACTGGTGAGGCCCCACTTTGAGTGCTATGGTCAGTTTTGGGATCATCACTACAAGAAAGACATTGAGGGGCTGGAGCAGGTCCAGAGAAGGGCGACGGAGCTGGTGAGGGGTCTGGAGAACAAGTCTCCTGAGGAGAGGCTGAGGGAGCTGGGGGTGTTCAGCCTGGGGAAAAGGGGGCTGAGAGGACACCTTCTTGCTCTCTCCAACTCCCTGAAAGGAGGGTGTAGCCAGGGGGGGTCGGTCTCTTCTCCCAAGTCCCAGGTGATGGGACAAGAGGAAATGGCCTCAAGTTGCTCCAGGGAAGGTTTAGATAAGGTATTAGGAAGAGCTTCTTCACTGAAAGGGTTGCCAAGCAATGGGACAGGCTTCCCAGAGCAGTGATGGAGTTGCCATCCCTGGAGGTATTTAAAAGAGATGTAGACGTGGTGGTGAGGGACATGATTTAGTGACGGACTTGGCAGTGCCAGGCTAACAGTTGGACCCAATAATCCTAAAGGTACTTTCTAACCTGAACGGTTCTGTGATTTCTATACACAATTACACTCTAGGGTTAAGAGCGTGTTGAGATGAAAAGGGCAGTTGGCTGCACTAAATGTCTCCTTTCAGAGCCCACAGACTCCAAGCAAGCATTAATTAATCACCTTTTACTCCTCTTCCCCTTTAGCTGGAAAATATTACCTACTATCTCAAGCTGTGGTTCAATTTGTCTTAGCAGGTGACTCACCCTTTCAGCAGGTGCTTTTAAGCTGGTTTGTAGCCCTGCTATCAGCTCTCTCAGCTTCCCAGAGAGGACAGGCAGGACCAGGAATAGCACATGGCTGCAGTAGTACCAAAACCCAAATCATTTCTAACCTCCATAGATGCCTCTCCAATAGAGAAAACCACAACCACCCTCCATCTCCCATTTGTGGGGCATTCTTCCCTTGCCTTTTATCTGGAGGAAGGTCCTCAACTCGTTATTGGGCTAAGTGGGGAAGCCTGGGTCCCAAATTATAAAAGGCAGCAGAATGCAACCTGTTCCTATGCTGAGCTAGTTGGTGGGCATGGAGGTGTTGCTGCTGGAGAGCTGCACCAGCTTTCAAGATGCCTCAACAGCCTCTCTAAGAATATGCTAGTTGTTCCTCATGAGAAGTGACTCTACTGCTAAAAGATGGTCCTCAGCTAGCTGTAGTAGGTGAGTTGTGTGCATGGACTGAGAGAGTTGGGGTTGCTCAGCCTGGAGAAGAGAAGGCACCAGGGAAAACTTAGAGCCCTTTCCAGTATCTAAAGGAACTGCAGGAAAGATGTGGAGTGAGAGGACAAGGGGTAACGGTTTTAAACTGAAAGAGGGGAGATTTAAAACAGATATTAGGAAGAAAAATTTCACTATAAGGGTGGTGAGATGCTGGAACAGGTTGCCCAGAGAAGCTGTGGCTGGCCCATCCCTGGAGGTCTTCAAGGCCAGGCTGGATGAGGCTTTAAGCAACCTGGTCTGGTGGGAGGTGTCCCTGCCCAGGGCAGGGTGGTTAGAACTTCAAGGACCCTTCCAACCCAGACCATTCTGTAATTATATGATGTGTGGGGGGAAGATGCTAACTCCTACAGCAAGGCCTGAGATCTCCTGGGATTAAACAAGTGTTCTGCTGCCATATTCCTATCTTCAAAGGGCTCAAATCCTACTTGCTGTTAAGGAAAATCATAATTTGTGCTGGTTAAGCCCAAGCTGATGGAGTCTCCTTAACTGGCCTTCCACTGCTGTGCCAGGCTGGTGTGGGAGGAAAAAGTATATATAGATAGAAGCTCATAAATAACATATAAAATTGTATTAGCATATAAAAATGCATATATATTTATAAAAAAATGTGGACTCGTGTGCAGATAACTGGCACCAAGGCTCATCACACTGCCTGGCTGCAGGCTCCTGGGGTGCTGTGCCTGTGCAGAGCAGGGAGCTTGGTCCATGTGGAAGCTCAACCTGGAAGGCTTGAGGGCAAGCCAGGAGATTCCACCACGGTCCCAGAAGGTGAAACTGGGGGTGAGATGCTTTGCCTTGGGCGTGAAGGTGTTGAGCTGCTGCCGCTCTGGGGATGCTCCGGTTCCTTTGAAGGATATCGCTCAAAGGATCCCAGGAGGTATTGGGGAAGGTACCTAGGAGTGATGCAATTCCCTAAACTTTTGTTTCCTTGGAAAAATGGGCTGCAACACCCCCTGGTTTTCTAATTTCTACCTCTTCCCTTTCCAGAAAATGCATAAAACAGGCTGATCTTACCTCTTTATGCACCCAGGGAACATTGTTCTCATTACTAAGATATGTCGCTAAAACATTTTAGCTTGATATTGTTAATTTTTACCCTGTCATTACTTTTCCTGAGCCTGATAACAGCAGCTGAGGGGAGCCTGGTGGGAGGTGACCAAGCTTGGCAGCTGGATTTTCTAGCTGCCCTCTCCCCCAGGATTAACCCAGCTGGGCACAACCCTTCATATGCAGCCTATCCTCCATGCAGTTAAGATGGGAATGATGCATGAAAAAGCTATATTCCCTTCCTGCTGCAACCTGCTTGCCGAAATGAGTGGGAAATAAGAAGTTTGGAGACCTTGGCTCCTCCACTGAGTCTGACGGAAACTGGATTAAGCTGAAATAGCGATGGAGGGAATTAAAAATGAGGCAACTCTCTCTGGGAGGTGGGGGAGAAAAAAAAAGGGGTGAAGAAAACCTACATCTTTTGCTGGAGAATGAGGAAGCAGTATTTAATGTCTTGCATTTCTACAGGGAGCAGCTGATGCTGTTAATAAACCCGTGTTGCAGGGAAGAGCTTTCCCAGCTGCAGCTGAAGTCATCCTAGATAAAACAGCAAAATTGAGTGGACTTGATATTCATCTCCCTGGGGATCTGCGTGGGCTGGGGGATGTTCCAGCCTCAGCTCTTTGAAAGCTTGCTCCCAAATAAATCCTCTTTTATCTACGTGCTGCCCCTTTTGCCCGGCTTCTGGAGACTCCAAAGGCTTCAGCTTTGTGCATTAAAGATTTTCCTCCCACAGCAGGGTTAGGGCACAAGCAGCTTTTACAATTCCTTTCCTTTCATTTGTTTTTTTCCAGGATATTTTGTAGTGTTACAGCTCCTATTTGCTCTGGAAAATGTTCAGGTGAGCCTGTGCCTTTACTTTGCCTGGCAGCAAACATCCCAGCCCGGAGTTCTTGAAGCCAGTCCTGTGGGCAGGTCTATTTTTTTTTTTGTTATTATTAAATCTGGTGATTTTGAGTTGCAGCTGGAGCTGCCTTTGAGAGCCACATCCCAGCCTGGTGAATAGGGTGGCTTGAATGGAGACTGATTTTTTTTTTTTTCCCTATGCCTACAAGAGCTTCACCCCAGGAGGCAACTCAAGCATTAGCGAAAGCAAGTGGCTAATGAGGCTCTACCTATTTAGCATCTCCCCTGCGCCTGTGGACCCTTCCCCCTGCCAAATTCGTGGCTGGATTGCTAAGCCATCCTCGACTTAGAATCATAGAATTGTCCAGGCCGGAAGGGACCTCCAAAGGCCATCTAGTCCGACCCCCCTGCAGTCAGCAGGGACACCCCCAACTAGACCAGGTTGCCCAGGGCCTCGTTGAGCCTCACCTTGAATATCTCCAGGGATGGGGCCTCAACCACCTCCCTGGGCAACCTGTTCCAGTGCTCCACCACCCTCACAGTGAAGAAGACTTCAGCAAGGCTTTTGGCGTTGTCTCTCCCAGAGCATCCTCAGAGGTGAGCTTAGGAAGCGTGGGTTAGATGAGTGGATAGCAAGGTGGATGGAGAACTGGCTGGATGGGAGAGCTCAGAGGGTTGTGATCAGTGGCACGGAGTCCGGTTGGAGACCTGTAACTAGCAATGTTCCCTGAGGGTCAGTACCGGGGCTGGTCTTGCTCAGTGTATTCCCTGGATGAGGGGGCAGAGTGGACCCTCAGCAAGTTTGCTGGTGACATAAGACTGGGAGGAGGGGTTGACACACTGTGCTGCCATTCGGTGAGAGCTGGGCAGAGAGGAACCTACCTAAAGTGTAGGTTCCTGCACCTAGGGAGGAGTAACACCATGCACTGGTACAGGTTAGGGGTTGGCCTGCTGGAAAGCAGCTCTGCAGAGAGGAACCTGGGAGTCCTGGTGGACAACAAGTTGTCCATGAGCCAGCAATGTTCCCCTGGGGCCAAAGAAGCCACTGGTCTCCTGGAGTGCATTAAAAAGGTCCAGGGAGGTCATCCTGCCCATCTGCCACTGGTGAGGCCTCATCTGGAGCACTGTGTCCACTTCTGGGCTCCCCAGTTCAAGAAAGAAGAAACTACTGGCAAGAGTCCAGTGGAGGGCTACAAAGATGATGAGGGGCCTGGAGCACTTGTCTTATGAGGAAAGGCTGAGGGACCTGGGTCTGTTTGGCCCGGAGAAGACTGAGAGGATCTCACCAATGCTTATAGTGTCTAAAGGGCAGGTGTCAAGAGGATGGGGCCAGACTCTTCTTAGTGGTGCCTGGTGACAGGACAAGGAGCAACAGGCACAAATTGGAACACAGGAAATTTCTGTCTGAACATAAGGAGGGACTTCTTTCTATTGAGGGTGACCAAGCACTGGAAGAGGCTGCCCAGGGAGGTGGTGGAATCTCCTCCTCTGGAGACATTCAAAGCCCTCCTGGACACGTTCCTGTGCAACCTGCTCTGGGTGGACCTGCTTTGGCAGGGGATTGGGCTACATGATCTCCAGAGGTCCCTTCCAACCCCTGCCATTCTGTGATCCCTTGGCCTGGCTGCTTCTGCAGGGGATGGTGAACCACAAGCAGATCTTCAAGCCAGCATCCCTCTCTGCCCAAGGGATGTGGGTCAGCATCACGGCTGGGAACTGCAGTTGCTCTGGGGTGATGCTCATCCTCACCTCCAGTGGGGAAAAAGTCCTTCTCACCTGTGATCTCATTCTCTTCCAGGTCGATGGTCTCCAGGGTGGTGACAGTGGTCAGGGGCTCAGGGAAATGCCGAAACCTGTTGCGGGAGAGGTTGATGGCCCGGAGGTGCAGCAGGGAGGTGACCTCCTCGGGCAGGCGGTGCAAATAATTGCCTGCCAGGTTGAGCTCTGTGGTTCAAGGAAGAGAGGAGAGAGTCGGTGGGGTGGGGGAACAAAGATGGAAAAAATAATTAATGTATAGCTTCATTTACAGCCTCTCTCCCCCCATAGGCTGCCAGTTCCAGCGATGCGATTCCAACTCCAGAAATGGGATTATTTTTGCTCATCTTCATGGCTTGCTGTTGTACCTTTGCCTGCTGTGAGTATTGCTTTTAGGAGCAGTATGTTTCTTGGCTTCCTTGGGCTTTCCTAATTAAACCTGAGCAGCATTCCGCAAGCGGCGGCTGTAGAAATGAGCAGTACTTGTGAAGTCGGAGCAGTTCCCCCATCCAGACATTTGTCATGGCTTAAGGCTAGTTTTTATCTTCCTGTGCCTGAATCCCTTCTGAGGCATAAACAGTGGTGAAAGAGATGTACTTATATGCAAAAAAACCCATATTCTACAGAGTTTAACCCTCTGTGATGCTTTTTTCCCCCTAAAAATGAGCTCCTGTGGGGCCAGGAGGAGCTCTCCTGCATGAAAGCCCATTAGCCATGGGAACAGGAATGCGAGTCCTGCTGTCCTTCTCCAGTAACACAGGGCTTTCTGCTCTATAAATACCCACGCAAGCTGCCCTGCCTCTGCTAATACCTGGTATTTATAGGTCCTGCCTTATTCAGGCTGGTGCAAGGCTGTCCCCAACCCTGGGGCATCTGTCCCCTGCAAGAGCCCTGCTGAGGCCCGGCACGTTCATCACTGGAGTGATTTCTTCACTGGTGGAGCAAAGCCCTTGCTGGGAAAAGGGATTTCCTTCCACCCACCCACCCACCCCGCTCCTCCCCTCAGGGCTCATCCTGCTGGCTAGAAAATGAAAACTGATTTCTTTCGCTCGAGGTGTTTCTGTTCTCCAGCTTAAGGGAGTTGTCATGGATGACGGTCTAGCTCCACAGGAAGCCTCCCCAGATGCCCACCACAGCGGCGGCACGCGTGCAGCACCTCGTGGGAGCAAAATACTTGCTTTTAAAAGGTGCCAGAGCCCCGGGCGCTGCCACAGGTGCAGGCGAAGCCCCGGTGAAGCCCCCAGCGTTCAAAACCGTGGTGCTGGATGTTTGCAGGACTATGTTTTAGCAGATCAGCTGCTTTCCGGGCTCTGCGGGGACTGTCTCCGTCTCCTGCAGCAAGTGGAGTGAGCAACTATCCCTGATGTCTCCTGGTGGGAGCTAATTAGCCAGCAGCGAGCCAGCATGCTGTCTGCAGCCTGAAGTGCCCTGTCTCTGCCATGCCCCGTCGTGTCTCGGCTGCCTCTCCTGTCCCCCTCTTTCATCCCCAGCTCCATCCTCGGAGGGAGCTGGAGGATGAGTGACCCTACATCCTCCCGGCCACCACTGGCGGTGGCAGGGCATGAGCTTGGGGAGGGTGGGTGAGAGCAAAACCGGTGCCTTCTGCCTGCCAAGGCTGGAAAGGGTGAAGAAAAATGGGTTTTTAGGGGGGGCTGATCTAGGGCTCGGAATGAAGTGTGAGTGCAGAGACGTAAAAACTGCAGTGGGGAACCTCCGGTGCCGTGCCTCCTCCCGCAGCAGCCGTGGGGGCTCTTTGCTGGGTCCATACGGAGTGGAAGTGGAGTGCTGCAAAGCCACGAGGCTGTCCCTTACCTCTCAGTTGGCTGAAGGTGGTGACGAATCGGCTGGTGAGGGACTTCAGCTCGTTGTTCGCCAGGGAGATGCGGTGGATCCCCTCGGTGACGCTCCTCATGGCTTTGTAGATGCCGACGGGGAAGGCGATCAGCTTGCAGTTGGCCAGATCTGCCCCCAGAGAGACCCGGGCACCTTACAATGCACCCCAGATGAGGTGGAGCCACGCTTGCCATCTTGTTTTCCACCCCGTAATGCTTGAATTGCCCATCCTGGTGCTGCCACCTGTGGATGCCGTAATGTCCCCTGCTGTACTCCTCCCCGCGAGCAGCAAGAATTTCTTCCTAAGACTTTCTTCCCATCAGAAGTGTTAAGGTTGTCCCACTTTAGGTGTGTTCAGCCCTAAATAACATTGCAAATACTTCCACCCGGCCATGTTCTTTTAGAAGCCCTCACCCAGTTATTGTCAAGTAACTTCACAACTTCAGTAATTCCCCCTCCCCTCCATCCCTAACTCCCTGGGGGTGGTCAAACGGTGGCAGGGATGCTTCCTCCACTGCTGACTGGGATGGGGATGGAACAGGGCTTTCCCTGGGTATGGTCCTGGATGGATTTCCACCTTTGGAGTCCTCCAAAGGAGGACATGGACCTGTTGGAGTAGGTCCAGGGGAGGCCAGAAAGCTGATCAGAGGGCTGGAGCCCCTCTGCTGTGAGGACAGCCTGAGAGAGTTGGGGTTCTTCAGCCTGGAGAAGAGGTGGTGCCGGGGAGACCTTACAACTGCCTTTCAGTATCTGAAGGAGCTACAGGAGAGCTGGGGAGGGACTTTTTCAGGGACACATAGTGATAGGACAAGGGGTAATGGTTTTAAACTGAACGAGGGGAGATTTAGATGAGATCTCAGGAAGAAATTCTTTGCTGTGAGGGTGGTGAGAGCCTGGCCCAGGTTGCCCAGAGAAGCTGTGGCTGCCCCATCCCTGGAGGGGTTCAAGGCCAGGCTGGATGGGGCTTGGAGCAACCTGGTCTGGTGGGAGGTGTCCCTGCCCAGGGCAGGGGTTGGAACTGGATGGTCTTTAAGGTCCCTTCCAACGTGAACTATTCTGTGACTCTCATGGTGATGGGTGCTTGCCCTGGTGGCAAGCAGCGGGGAAGGAAAAAGGCTTTGGTTGCATTTTTTGCTTGTTGGTGGTTTTGTTTTGCTCTGAATCATTTCTGGGGACGTGCAAGGGGATGGAAACCCTCTGTCCTGGCCCCGTGATGCTCAGCCTGGGCTCTGCTGCGAACCTCCTCCCCAAAGCCCTGGCAGGGGCTGCATAAGCTCAGTCCTCCCCTCCTTCTCCTCTCGCTCAGGAGGACGTGGAGAGGCTGAGCAACGAAGCTCTGACTCTCATGGCTTGTACCCCAGGGTATCCAACATGCATAAAAATGAGCAGCTTTCATCCCTCTCTTTTGATGAACTGCACGTGGCTCTGGGATGTTAGCCAGAAACAGTGAAATTGCAGAAAAACACCAACCCGACAAGGCGACGCAGGGAGAGGTCTGGCTCCTGCCATCACTCGCAAGGAAGGACTTTATCCCTGGGGCACGTCCCATAGGATGACGTGCCGTGGCTGGGAACCCACTGAAGCTTTGAGGGGGGCTGAGAGCCCTTTGGGAGAGCCCTTCCCTTCCCCGGGGAAGCGGAAGCCACCAGGGTAGCACCCAGTGGTGGAGACTGGGGTGAGGATGGGGGGGGTGACAGTTTTGTTTTTTTTTTTAGACCATGGCAGCAAAAAAATAGAGCCCTGCTCCCAGATACCTGATCCTTCTCCGGGCCCCAAAGGAGGAGCCGAGCCGGAGCGCCGGGCTTACCCAGAGAATCCGTTTTGTTCTCCACCGTGTCGTTCACCTTCCTGGCCACCCGGGCCACCGCCTCGCCCATCCTCTTCTGCATGCGGGTGCCCCGGTCCCACCAGGGACACGCTTTGGCCGGGGGTTGGGGCGGGGGGGGGGATCCACAGCCGTAGGGAGAAACCAGCCGCTCTGACTTTCTCAGGAGAGGGATGCTAAAAATAACCGGTGGGATCAGCATTCCCAGGGGAGGGAGGGAGGGAGGGAGGCTGTGCTGGGGCTGGCAAGGCCCTCGGGGTGTGAGATTCTCAGCTTTCCAGGGTGGTATGTTTGAGATATGGGGATGCACCCCCTTTCTCGGCTGGCGTGGTCCTTGGGGCACAGGATTCCCAACTTTTTGGTTGGTACTTTGGGAGATGCATTCCCTTACCCAGTGATTTGGGGAATGGAGTAGCGCTTGGGGCATGGGATTCCCAACTTTTTGGGTTGGCGCATTTGGGATATGGGGCTGCATCCCCTTCCCTGGTTTGGGATATAGGGGTACGTTCCATTTCCTGGTTTGAGATATGGGGATGTATCTCTTTTCCCCATGATCTGGGGCTGGCAGGGTCCTTGAGCACAGGATTCCCAACGTTTTGTGTCAGTACTTTGTGATATGGGGATGTGCCCAGTTTCCTGGTTTGGGATAGGGAGATGCACCCCCTTTCTCGATGCTCTGGGGGTTGGTGTATCCCTTGGGGGCACAGGATTGCCAGCTTTTTGGATTGGTACATTTGGAATATGGGAATAGGTCCCCTTTCCTGGTTTGGGATGTGGGGCTGGTGTAGCCCTTGGGGCATGGGATTCCCAGCTTTTTGGGTTGGTGCATTTGGGATATGGGGTTTCATCCCCTTTTCTGGTTTGGAATACAGGGGTACGTCCCGTTTCCTGGTTTGACATATGGGGATGTATCCCTTTTCCCCATGATCTGGGGCTGGCATGGTCCTCGAGCACAGGATTGCCAGCTTTTTGGATTGATACATTTGGAATATGGGGATAGATCTCCTTGTGTGGTTTGGGATGCAGGGCTACGTCCCCTTTCCTGGTTTGGGATGTGGGGCTGGTGTAGCCCTGGGGGGCATGGGACTGCCAACTTTTTGGGTTGGTACTTTGGGATATGAGGCTGCATCCCCTTCCCTGGTTTGGGATATAGGGGTACGTCCCGTTTCCTGGTTTGACATATGGGGACGTATCCCTTTTCCCTGTGATCTGGGGCTGGCATGGACCTCGAGCACAGGATTCCCAACATTTTGGATTGGTACATTTGGAATATAGGGATACGTCCCCTTGTGTGGT
>QJSC01000556.1:2305612-2319315 GCA_003697955.1 Calidris pygmaea | reverse complement strand
CCTGAGCTCCGCTGGCCTTGCTTGTCTGGCCCATAAATTGCCCACTGCATAAAAACCATGACGTACAACACTAAGAATTAGGATTTCAGGGCAAATTGTGGCTGTCTCTTTTACTTGCCAAAGAGCTGACATGAGGAGCTTGCACTTGCACCTATTTCCCCCAAATTACACCGACGTGACTGAAGGGACGAATGTCAGCTGCAGCAGATTGAGCCAAATGTGTGGGACAAGATGATGTTAAGAGATGCCTGGAGATGCAAGACTCCTGCCTGCAGCTCCCCTTCCCTCCTCTCAGGGTCACTGAGGGGTTGCTTAGCTGTTTCTTGATGCATCACAACCTTCCCAAGGCAGGGCACTGCCTGTCAGTCACAGTCCAGCCATGACTTGCCCCTCCAGAATAGGAAATACTCAATGAACTCACCCATTCCCTTGTCCTTTGGAGCTCTGTCCACATGAGCTCATGGGGCAGATGAGGAGCTCCCGTTGTTCTTCAATTCAAGGGCTTGGCGTGGACATGACCCATCTTTATAAACAAAGAGACCAAGAGGGGATGGGCAGGATGTTCAAGGAAAAGCCTGTTCATGGGTTTCTTCCCCTTTCCAGCCCATGGGCTTCCATTGTGGTGTGACGCTGGCCTCTTTGAGGCCATGGAGGTCATGGAGACCAGCAGAGAAACGTCATCAGAGTACCCAACTTCTTGCAACTGAGTTGTTCTTCTGCCTGCCTTCTTTCTGGGTCGCTGGGCATTGTTATTCCAGGAGCTGCAGGTTCTTCAAGTGATGTGAGGCCTAGTGATTCCCAAGAAAGACAAGACAGAAACCAGATGAAGCCATCTCCAGATCAGCTGTGGGATCCTGGCTCCCCACACGGTTGCCTTGAGGTGACCGTGACAGACAGACATTTGAGCCCAGACGTGGAGCCCCACGGGGCAAAACTGCTGCTGGAGGTGCTGCTCTGATGCAGAGCGTGAGCCAGTGCCACCGGAGAGCTGGGTGTAAAAGCTCTTTTTGCCAGAAAACACCCGGAGAAAATATGCCACCATGGGGAGGGCACGGCAGAGGTCTGGCACGGCGGTGGGAGCGGTGGTGGTGGGTGCTGGCATGTGGGAAAGGGCCCCCCGACCAAGATCAGAGGGAGGAAAGGACCTCGGGAGGGACAAAAGAGAATGACTTCAGGAAATCCAGTGCCCTGGACTGTAATGATCTTTTCAGGCCTTAAAATTTATTGCCGCGGCTTTGGGCTCTGAGTAGCCAAAGGCAGTTGCTCCTCGAGGAAGAGGGTTGATTCATCTCCAGCAGGGCCCGTCGCTCTGCTTGTTCTCTGCCGCCTGTCACATCTTCTTCAGCCCTAACTCCCTCCTCAGCCTCTCAGGTAGGAGCAGGGTCGCTGCTGCCTCTCTGCGGGGCTTCAGATGGGAGATAAATCCCTTTGCATCCCAATGCCGCAGGAATGCTCCCCCGGATCGCTCACATCCCTGTTAAAAGACAACTGACCGGTCAAAGAATTTGAGGGGGGGGGGCTCTTCAAGCCCTTTGGTGTGTTTTCAGGGGAGCGGAGGGGGTCGAGGAAACTCCCCTTGGGGGGGCCCTTGTGTGTGGCCGATTTTCCCCTACAAAACTCGGGAATTAACCTTGCCATTTTCCCTTTTCTCTTTTATTAATGACCTGATGGGCTGTTACCCTACCGGAGGTCAGCCCAACTTTTGTAATTTAGGCCTTGAAGCGCAAACTCTCCGAAACTCCCGTTGAAGGCTGAGTTTAGCACCGGGTTCCCTCTGCCGTCCCCTGGAATCGGGCAACGTTAAACCGGGCAAGTGGATGCAGAAACGAAACCGATGCAGGGAGTGGGATGTGGGAATTCGGCCGCTGGAGGAGCCGGTGGGAGAAGGGACCTTCGGCGAAGGGCCAGGAGGCTTCGCAGGTGAAGGATGAAAACAGCAAAAGGGCACCTCTCGTCGCAGGGTTCTGTCCTTATCACTTAATGTTACACACCCTGCCTGTTAAGTTCATCGATACAGAATTGTAGAATGGTTCATGGTTAGGAGGGACCTTAAAGATCATCAAGTTCCAGCCCCCAAATACGTACTCACCAACAGTCTATAAGCCAGCAAGCAGCAGATAACATCTATAAAATAACACTAACTTGCCTCTCTCATAAAACCCACTCCATGTCATAGCTTAGCCTTATTACTATTATTTTTAAATAAATACATAGCATATATTTCCCTGTGAGTGCGACTCCAGGGCTGTATTATTGTATTTCACCTTCCGCCTTAGCTTCCACGTCCCTCCCTGAAATGCACCCTGCCTTAATCCAAACTCGGTCTCCTAAAAGCTCCCTGTCAGGAAGCCCAGGGGAGACCTTCTCAGGGGAGACCTTCTCAGGGGAGACCTTCTCCTCCTGCGTCTTTCGCAGTCGCCCGCAGCTGCGAGCAGCCCTGCAGGGGGGCTGGATGTCACTGCCCGCCCCGTCGGGGCTCCCTAAGGTCACTGTCATATTCATAAGTGCAGAGGAAAAAGACGTTTTTTTCCTTTTTTCTGCTCTCCGTGTTTTGAATTACATCTTTGTCCTTGAAAAGAGGCCCCGCTGCAAGAAGCATCAGGATGCTCTGCTTTAAGATTCATTTTACGTTCCCGCCAAGATCTTCATTTATTGGAAAAATGGAGGTTATTTTCTTCTTCAGCTCAGATTTCTTCATCAAGATGTTCTCTAGTCAGTGGCTGAAAAATAGCTCTTAGGGCTGCATCATTTGTGCTCCCGCGAGCCTGTCGGTTCTTTTATTATTAGGAAAATGCCTTGGTTTGGGATTGAGAAATAAGGTGTTTTTCTTAAGAGACTTTGAGACAGGCACATGTTTTGAGGTAAAGTACCACCTGGGTGAATACACAGAATTCTGTGAATTCTGTAGCAAAGAAAAATAATTTTAAAGACATTTAGCTGAAAATACGTCTGGATAAGAAATGAGACGTTTCATCTTTTTGTTGTTGTTGTTGTTTTTCTTTCAAAAATTAAATTAAGCTTTGGAAAAAAAAACAAACCACAACGCAAAGGGTTATGGTGGCTTCTCCATGACTTGTACTTTTTAATGAAGATTCCTCCCTTTCCAAGTGAGACGTTTGGACCAAGCAGAGGATGAAGGATTGATGAAGACGTGACCAAATCAGGTTGTATGGCTTGTGCTGCACAGGAAATCAGAGGAACTGATTGCTGTGGTCCCTTCTGGCCTTCAAATTGGCACATTTTCAGTAATCTTTTTGCCAGTTGTACAAAACCCACTTTTTTTTCTCACCTGCTGCCAAATAAAGTCCTCATGGTTAATGTGCACATTCTTACTGTGATTTCAGAATCCCTCTACTAGAAATGGTGGGTGCATGATGATGCCTGGACCTGGGCTCGAGACCATCCATCACCTGAAGGACCAGCAGCTCTTTACAACGAGGTGTGCGTGGCCGACTCTTTCTTTTCCCTCATCTCCATGTGGAAACCACCTGGTACAAACAACCAGCGTGACCCAGGTCCTGTTGAAAACCAATAGAAGGGGTCCCCATTGGCTTCAGTGGGGTATCGTCGCTGGAGGATTCTGCTGTGATGAGCTGGACGTGAAATCTTTTCTTCCTCTGGCACTTGTTACTGACTGTAGGCAGATCAGAAATCACAGAATGGTTTGGGTTGGAAGGAACCTTAAAGTCCATCCAGTTCTAACCCCCTGCCCTGGGCAGGGACACCTCCCACCAGACCAGGTTGCTCCAAGCCCCCTCCAACCTGCCCTTGAACCCCTCCAGGGATGGGGCAGCCACAGCTTCTCGGGGCAACCTGGGCCAGGCTCTCACCACCCTCACACCAAAGTTCTTTCTAGTGTCTAATCTAAATCTCTACTCTTTCAGTTTAAAGCCGTTCCCCCTCATCCTGTTACTACATTCCCTGATCCAGAGTCCCTCCCCATCTCTCCTGGAGCCCCTTGAGGGACTGGAAGGGGATCTAAGGTCTCCCTGGAGACCTCTTCTCCAGGCTGAACCCCCCCAACTCTCTCAGCCTGTCCTCACAGCATCTTCGTGGCCTCCTTGAGCTCGTTGCTGCTCATTGCCTCCATGTCTGGAGAAGGTACGGGAGGACCGGAGAGCAGAGAAAGCCATCGCTCCGAAGCCCCTCCTCAGCCTTTTTTGCTGTGTTATACAAGAGATGACAATGATGCTTTCCAGCTTTGGAAAAGAAGGCAGATAAAATGCAGAGATTATGAAGGCGGGCAGTCGTATTGCAACAGTTCTGGGCAGGGGAATAATAGTTGCGGATGGAGTGAAGGGATGGTCCAGTGTGATCCAAGGGCCCGCTGGTGCCAGCCCAAGCCTTTCCAGCCACAGTCACAAGAACTTTACGCAGCCCTTTGTGTTCTTACACATCATGATAGAAAAGGCAAAAATCTCCCATAGGCTGCAGTGGCCAGGACACGGTCAGCATTTTCCTGCAGAGGATTTCAGGGGAGACGGCTTCGGGTGTTTGTGGGCAGAGTTTGGGCTGAGGATCTCCATCAAAATCTGGTTCTTTTGCCAAATAATAGGTGGTGGGCAACAGTCCCAGCTTGAATGGAGCAGAGCTCCTTAGTGAGGGCTTCACATTTAATCTTTTCCCACCAGGACTTCGGAAAGCAACAGAGTGTTTAAAAAAAAAAAAAAAAATTAAAAAAGTGACAATCACATATTGTCACTGTCATTTCTGCACATTTTGTTTTTATAATTGTGATGGTATTGTGCTGTTTACCCAACCAATATAAGGCCGGTGCTCTCAGCAAATCCTTGCAATGTGTGTGCCCCAAATTTCTTCTTTGCAAAGCAGAACTTCACACGCCACAGATGAAAATGCTTCAGCCTCATTTAAATAGGAAATAAAAGGGATTGCGTTACTCTATTTCTTTGCAAGCTGAAATAATAAAAAAAAATAAATAAAAGGCATTGTCCTCTTTCAGAGTTCAGATTTCATTTTCTTCAAATGAAGTTGCGGTGGTTAGATTTACAAAACCTCTATTCTTTCTTTTATTTTCTTTTAATTCTTTTTTTTTTTTTCACAGATCTGCGAATTTCCTATCTTTAAAGCGTTTGCACACAGTCAAAAAAGAAAACAATAGAAACACAAATCTTCAAGCCCAAAGTTCCAAGTTGGCATGAAAAATGGCAAGAACAAGATTTGAACACTTCTTAATACCAGTGTAACCACGAGATTACTTTAAAATTCCTTTTCTCTGAAATTCTGTATTTTATTTATCAGGGCAAAAACAGAGGGTAAAGCAGAAAAGACATTTCTAAAGAATTTCCCGGACTGTTTAAAGCTATATCTGAAGTCATAGACTATAATAGAAACACACAGACCAAATTATTATTGTGTTATACATTTTGGCATTTTTGCAAACTTCCATAATTATGTCATTTTCGTACATTAAAACAAACAGCAAGGAAATAGAAAATACTTCTTCCGCAGCTGTGTTTACTACCTTAAATGTGTTTTTTTCTCAACCAGGCAACCAGTCTGAGATAAGAGGTTTCCCTGCTGTGTAACACAGCATAATCAGAAGCACACGCAGCACCCACCTGGAGTATTCCAACATACAAGAGTAGTGGAAAATTAAAGCAATAGAATGGAAAAGTCAATAGCTTTTTCCAGTGAGACACATTTGACATAGTAATAGACTTACTTTTTAAATGTATGAATGTACAGAAGAACTTGGAGGGTTCCTTTGCGTGAAAATCCTGTTTATACAGGGGGGAAAAAAAAAAGGAATATTCAGCCTTCCTTGAAGAAATTCAAATTTTAATTGAAGAGCTTTAAAACATATCTCCATTTTACCAGAATGTAAAACACGATTTTCCACTTTCTTTACTGCTTTGGGGAGTGTATTTTACACAAATGAAAGCCTAATGAGCTATTCCTAGTCAAATGGAAATATTTTTGTCAAAATTGCAAATATCTGAAGAATGTTATTTAGTTGAAATCAGCAGCACCTTCAGAGAGTTCCTCAGGAGTTTTAAGCTGCTTGAATACCTATTTAGAAATGAAATTGGAATTTTTCTTGCCGCCATTTATATAGCAGAAATAAAGCTGCAAAATCACTGCAGAAAAATATCTTTCCCTTGAAATTAGCAATATTGCTAACATGAGGTAATTGCTTCTCAAAAAGTCCAGGCATTTTAGGTAGGATTTTATTTCACTTGAAAATCTGATGGATCTTTTAAAAACTTATTTTGAATGATCACTCAATAATTATTCTGAATGTTGTAGGAATCAGAAATTCTAACAAATTTTTCAGGTCATGTAAAACATAGATTTTTCTTGACCCGAAATTGAATGTTTTACTTCAGCTCCGAGTGTTTCTTTAAGGCTTTTGGTTCTGTATAAAGGAGATGAAGGAAACTTTGCAATCACAGAATGAAAATGTGTTGTAAAACATCAATGTGGACTTTTTAGACTTCCATACTGTTTTGTCTTTTTTTGTTTGTTTTTTTTTTTTGTTTTTTTTTTTTTCCGGTATGAAGATAAAACCTCCCAAGTCAAGTCATGGAACATTTTTTGAGTAAGTAAATTTACATTTTTTGTTAAAGGACAACTTTGGCTGAAAAAAAATTGATCAGAACCTACTTTGTTGTGTAAATCAAGCACTGGCAAAGGCAGTGTAAGCCTCTACAGCAGATTGGCACCAAGAAAAATTCTGCTCATCAGCTGAAGTTTTAGGCAACCTCTTTTGTCTCGTGTGAAGGTTCTACCTGTGCAAACGGGATGCAATCTGGTCACTAAGCTTCACTAACATGGTCTTTGCAGCTTTGCCTTGTTCAGCCACTGAAAACCTAGGTCTCAAGTCCAGGCCAAGCACCCTCAGCTTCCAGGGGGAGAAGGATGGATGGGTCTCGAGGAGGGGTCGAGGAGATGCATCACGAGTCAGCTCTGTCGCTACATACCTCATCTACTGCTTCCACCAAGAATACTGTCAATCTCAAATATTTAGGATACTTTGGGTCACCAATGGCCCCCGTCCACTCCAAGCACTGTGGCCGGGTCTTCAAACACAGGGACAAACCCAGGGTGCTCCCAGATTCAGCTGAAGTCAGAGCGCTCCAAACAGAAATGATACGTCTCTCTTTTAATAACGGAGGTAATTAAGCCTCAGACGCCACAATAAAAGTCATTACCGTCAGCAAAACGAGTCAAAAAAGCATTTTGGAGCCGGGCTGCTCCCACTGGTGCCAGAGGAAGTTTACCACGGGCTTCCCCAGAAGCAAAGCCAGGTCGGCACGGAGCCTTTGCAAATCCTCGGCTCACGGTGACGTGCTGAAGCTTCAGTCGTTGGATGGGGCAGGGACAGGAGCCACCAGCCCCATTTTTGTGTCCGTGCTGCAAGAGCTGAGGCTTGCTGCTTGCCCTTGCACCCTGCTATTTCACCCTTCGCTGTGTCCTCTGCAGCTCTTGGCTTTAAGGAGGACTCTAGAAGTGTTTAGAAAGAGTTTTGGTTATGAGACAGCATAATTGGTGCCAACCAGGTCACCTCCCTGGTGGTCTGGCCCCAGCCAGCAGCTAAACACCCCTGTGGCCACTCACTCCCCCCCCTCACCCCATGGGAAGGTGGGAGAGCAGCAAGAAAACTCATGGATCAAGCTAAATAGGGAAAGGAAAGAGAAAAAAAAAACAGCAAGCAAAGCAAAGGCGACCACTCACCACTTCCCACAGGCAGTCACAGAACACAGGTCACCTTGGAAGCCTGGTCCCCACTCCTTCTTCTTCTTCTTCTTGTGCCTCAGCTTTCGTGGCTGAGCACGATGTCACACAGTAGGGAGGTGGCACAGTGGCAAAATACAGATCCTCAAAAGCTGTGGGAATTTCTAGGCACTTCTAACCATTACAAAGCATAAAAAATGCATCTAGGCATAGGTTTGTCCTACCTGTGATGCTTAGAGTCCTTTTGTCAGGTGTGACAGACATGACAATATCCTCCAGGAGGATAACTGGATGGGAGGTGTTTTCTTCTTCCTTTTCTCCAAAGAGAAATGACCATTGATTTAAGTGAACAATGCAATGAACCTTCCCATTCCATTTCAGAAGGGACCTGGAGTTGCAACTACTTAAAAAACCCACCTTCTGCCACACAAAGCAGCGTTCCCCTCACGGAGATATTTATAGAGGAAATTAGCACAATTCCTTGATAAATCTCTTGGCTTAAAAAGCGATGCGGCTGGCAAACGCAGTTTCCCTTTAAAGCTGTTTGAGCATTTCTGTCATAACAAACATTGTCCCCAAATTGTGGCACCCTTTCCTCTCACAAATTTTTGAGTGGTGCTGGAACACACTCTGATATGATTCCCTTTCATTTCTGACACCGTTATGTCATTTTACGGATTTGCGCTGACAGCATTTCATTTCGACATCATTATAGCATTTCTCAACTGACTTTCCACACTGAGCACACCAAGAGTTCTGTGATGATACTCTGCTAAGAACAGTCAGAATGCAAAATAACCCCGCTGAAGAGTAATTATTATGCACGAACACAATCGGCTTTTCTTGCTTAAATTTTCAGCGGTTGCCAAGCTTGGTATTTTCTTTTTTTTTTAAAAAAAAATGGCCAAGAGACTCCTGGTATAGGTAAAGCTTCCCCACGGATGAAGGATGCAGAACCTGGTGGGTGCAGAGCCTGCTAGTAAGGCTACAAAGGTGGGCACCGGACTCGCCAGGAGTCAGCCCATCGTCTTCAGCCCCTCAGAAGTCAAGTGCCTGAGCTGGGCAACGAAGTGCCCAGGCGCCTCCACTCCCCTCACAGGCAGCAGAAGGAACCAAAGGGGGTTTGATCCATCAGTGTTGGACCCATCTCTTAAGACATGATGAGATTATGTTGGGACGTGGTGGTCCCAACTGCAGAGGGAGCCTGGAGAAACAATTTAGCTTCCCTGCCTAGCTTTACAGCCGTTAAAGGAGAGCCTGGTTGCACCCAGAGGGGTAAAGAAAAGCAACTGAAACTAAATACCATGGAGGAAAAACAACAAAAAAAAACCCCACTCAACCCCCCAACACATCTCTTTTGATGTCTCTCAGTGCTATGTCTTATAGACTCGTGGCTGTGCAAGGAGGGGTGTGCAGCAAGCGAGCTGCCCCCGTGCTGTGCAGGGAAATCCCAGGGGATGAGTCTAAGTCTGAGCCCCCTGTGACAAGAAGGGATGGATCCCGCTAGAAATGCTCCTGCAGTGCCATCCAGGCAGGCCAGCAGTGGGGACACCCTGGGATGACACATCCTGCTGCCAGACCTCCACCGGCACCTGGCTGTTCCCGTGCTCAGATCTTCTCTAAGCGAGGAAAGATACTCCAGCTCACGCACAATTACATTAAAAATCAAAGAATTTGATTCCATAAGGTAGTGGCAGCTCCAAATACAGCAAACCTTGGATCTATCACAATGTACACTACCCAAAAAGTCTTCGTTCATCTCCCTTATGGAAGTGTGTTCTAACACAGGCTCTAATTACATCATCAACCGCTATTTTTTTTTTTTCAATAATTGGAACATTTGTGTTGGCGAGGATATGCCAGGCGTGCTTAGGTGGTGAGATAGGTCAGTATTTTTACTGTGATTTTTAAATTAGTGATCCTGTCCCTTAGCTGCTGCGTTTGGTACCACAGGCAGAGTCAGTCACTCCTTCCTGATCTTTCGCAGGCGTGGGAATTTTCTGGTCTCAGTAACACGTAAGCGCCTCACGAACCCCCATAACACCTTTCCTCAGGTGAAAGGAGATAATGAATAGCGTCACCTCCCCGAGACGGAAAAATGGGACAGAGGAGACTCGCTGGAGTCCAGATGAAAGCCAGCTCTTCGGGGTCCCGTATCCATCCCACCAGCGTCCCTGCCACTGGCTCTGCCTGTGCGTGGATGTCCTCGGGCAGATGGAAAAACAGGGCTCTGTTTTCCTCTCCTTTTACATTTTGTGGATGTTTGACGGCATCACACGGTAGTGTGGTTGCAGGTTTCCTGAAAATAGTGCGTACGTGAAAGCAGAAAAGTTCCTGGTGTGATTTTAGTCAGTTAAATCCTCAGGTAAATGTGGCAGCGAGCCCCCGGCTGCGCGGGACAGGGAGCGGGAGCGAGAGGGATGAGACGGGAGAGCACCGAGCTGGGAACACGGCTTTTCGAGGCAGCGTCTGCCTGTTTCTTATTTTAGATTTACGGCTCAGCTGATGCAGATCTAAAAAGTTACCCGAGGGCAGTTCCAAATTATCTTCTCCCGGTGAGAGATCCCAGGTAGATATGGAAGTCTGGAAGCACGGCACCGGGAGCTCAGCAGCCCGAGCCCAGCCCCAGCTGGGAGTTTCCTCCACGTGCTTCGGGGAGCGAGCAGCGGTAGGATTTACCTACAACGTGAGTGTGGAGTATGTGGGAAACGGGTATGTCACCTGCAGCCAGACTCATTAATAGTGTTAAGCTTATATTTTGTCACAGGATTATTTTTTTTCATAAGGGATGACATTGCAATATGATATACTTCAGCAGGGGAGTTGGACTAGATGATCTCTAGAGGTCCCTTCCAGCTCTAACAATTCCATGATTAAAGACAAGTTCTACACTGTGGATGGCTCCTGGATTTGCGAGTGAATTGATCTGTAAAACAAGAGGTGATGCTGCTGTGACCCTCAACCATGCCCCGTTCACCCTATAGCCCAGAGGAAACCACTGGGGACGAATGGGCCCTCACAGGGCATCCTTCTGCCCATCCAGTGGAAAGGTTTGGTGGTCTAGACAGCCAAAGGGGTCCTCAGTTACAGGGTCTCTCTACCTACAGTGTATTCCTCATATCTGAACTTGGAAACAGCCCTAGTTCCCATCCATAGTTGTAGATGCCTCATCCCTGGAAGTGTTCAAGGTCAGGTTGGATGGGGCTTTGAGCAACCAGGTCTAGTGAAAGATGTCCCTACCAATAGCAGGGAATCAACAATCAGGTGTTGATCTTTAAAGATCTGGAAGTCCCTTCCAACTCAAACCATTCTGTGATTCCTCCCCGGGGCAGAAGTCTTCCAGGGGGAGAGGGGGCTTTGGTGTTTCCCTGAGCAAGCAAGAGGCTGAGCCGCTTTCCTCATAGCTCCCACCGGCATTGCAAGGGAAGAACATCATTTATCTCAGCATTGTCTCAGGTTATTCCTGAGACAGTTAGGCTTGAGGAGAGAGAAAGACTCATGAGATGGAGCTCGGCCTTTCGAACCCAAGCCCCTGCCTTCCGGCTGCCTCACCCCAACACAGATGTGCAGCGCCCGGCCTCCAAAAAACCTGATTCATGGCTTCACCCACAGCCCGTTGCCAGCAAGCAAAAGATTTCCATTGACTTCACTCGGGTTTGCGGCCGGCCCCTGGGACCCAAAACACATTGCAAAAGGCCACTTCTCTGTTGCATCTGTCCAGGGTCTCCTGTGGTGTTAAGAGCCAGCGAGGAATTTGGCCCTACATGCCGTTTCTGGCCTGGGTGTCGCAAGCAGGCTTCACCCTCCGTTCATCTTGTGCTTCTTCTTTAGCCTGGGAGAGGAGCCGTAATTGAGAATGTAGCTTTTTAGATATCAAAGCCCGTTTACATTCATTAAGTTTATGAAACGATAGCTAAAAATAAAACCTAAAATGATGTCTCTTGAGTTTTTGCTGATAAAAAAATATGTCAGAGTTTCTGGAAAACCCTACCTCTGGGATGACTGCCAAGTGTTTGCTTCTCGATTGCTACCATATTTTGACCTCAAATGGAGCTTTCTAATTACATCACAAATATTATTATATCATGCAAATTAGGAAGCTGTTAACATAGCCAAGGATAAAATAGCTGAAAAATAACAGGCTGCAGCCACTTTCCATTACACTCTGAAGGTCTAAAAAGTTCTGAGGTATAAATCCTCAATTCTGCCTCTTTGAGTATGGAAGAGCGGATTACCTCACAGCAAAGCAAGCTGGTTACTTAAAGAAGCTGGCTGATCCACGAGACATTATTTCTTCTGTTGGCATCTTTTGTAATAGTTTATTAACAGTGATTTATGTCCTGTTGAGTAAGCCCTGTTTGTATAACACCATTGGCACTATATTAGCTGAGACCCAGGGCATTCTGGCTGGTTAGTCACAGCTATCAAATGCTTGGAACTTAATTTTCACTCTTCTGGCTAAGCATCTTTAACAAATATTTTGCTGCAGGGTAGAAAAAAAAGCCCTAAATAGTCAACAGCATTGTTTGCAGGACTGGACAGGCATTTGCAGCCAGATGAATATGTTTGATGTGCTCTTGTGGTGGAAACACAATGACATCTACTGGCCAATGCAGAATGGCTGTAGGAGTGTTTGCGGGAGGATTAGATGCAGACAACAGGAGGGATTCGGCTCTGCGAGGAAAGGGGATGTCATCCTTCTGAGAGGCGGGAGGATAAATCGGAAGAACATCCCCAGGTGTCTCAAGTAATACAATGGAAACTGCAAAACAGAGAATATGAGGTATTTTACTTATGTACCGCTTGTTTATTGTTAGTTGAAGAACAAACAAACAAGCAAGACACCAGCCAAATCCTCTGATGCTGCAAAGCTTCCCTATTGTCTACAGTAATGGCTGTCAGATGAAAAAAAAGGAGTTAAAGCAACTTACTCTGGGTGTAACCGGCTGAAAGCCACTAACAAGATCCAAAATGTACCAACTGTCCTCTCTCATGAAAAAGAGACATGTAAGCAGGGGTTTCTGATAGCCTAAAATGACCCAGCCTGAATTTCTGCACTGCTATTAGTGCATTTTTCTCTTAACATGATACAATCTCTCTAAGTCTTGGGCAGAAAATTATACCTCATCAGCCCCAAACGCACGGTGCTCCAGCAGTTAGGTATTTTTGTTGCACATAGTGTTATTAAAAAATAAATAAAGGAGGTGATCAAAACATGTCTGGTTCTGAAAATGTGAGTGCTAACGATGGCAAAGAGAATAAATTCCCTACCAGTCACACTCCCTATGTTCCAAGTGTATCATTTTGAAATCCCTTGTCTTCCATCAGCTCTGTTCCTATAATTTTTAGCTCTGTTGCCTCAACAAGAAGACGCAGCTCAGCAGAACCAGCACCTCCGAAAATCATCATATTTGCTTTCTAAAATGGGTGGGCTGTGGTCAATTCAGTTACTGGAATCAAATGCATCCAGAGCTTGTCTGTGATCAATATCAAAATATCAATCACATCATTTCAATATCATCCATAGCTGTCTGTGATCAATATCTAAAAATGGTCTTCATAGCAATAAAGCAGAAATCTCTGATAAAAATGATCTGACAGTCAAAATATTACAGAAAGATCCTTCTGTACATCGGGTTTAGGCATCCCCTGGAGGGGATGCAGGGATCCTAGCAACGGGACAACTGTGGGCTGGATTCCCCTCCTCAAATAATTCCAGAGGGTCAGAATTGGTATTTGATTCTCAACTGGCAGCGTTCAGGATGCAGGACAGACCAGGAATGTGTGTATCTGCAAAGCTGATTATTTGAATCCGACATCCCGGGTTCTGGTTCTGAATGGCTTATATTGTATTGAGGAAAAAAAATACATCAGGGGCAAGAAAATGTCTTCCCTATTTTCTGAGACCTGCAACTTCTTTAAAACAAGTTATTACGGGATGGGAACTTTCACGTTAAACACCGTGACACCTAATAATGAGTAAAAAATAGATCAGATACAAATGCATA
>QJSC01000556.1:2241954-2305567 GCA_003697955.1 Calidris pygmaea | reverse complement strand
GCAAGAAGACAGTTGGTGGTGACCTCCGCTCCCCCTCCGACAAGCATTGCATCGCCTGGGTTATTTGTTTAAAGAGACACCGTGATGTCAAACTAAAGATAGTCATCCTAAACACAGGGTTTTTTTTTTAACAAACCGAAGACTTGTGGAGATATTTCTATGTTTATCATTCCCAGTGGATACAGGGGGTTTGGGTATATCTTTATTACAAATAAACAACTTCCACTAGGCCAGTGCATCCCAGCCTCATGCTCGTGCGTGGGAGTCCGGGAGAGAAAATGATGAGAAATTCATTACTTAAACCTGAAACCAATCAACTCATCTTGTTTGTCTGAGTTGGGAGAATGAGGAAATACAGAAAGGCAGTTAAATACTTGAAAAATGTTTACAAAGTCTCTGAAAATAAAGGTGGGAGGGCTAAGCACTCTAGTTAAAAACACAGATGGGAGAACGTTTGTCCTCGGGTGAGCCAGATCTCTGCTACCGCTGGTTAAACAGGGTGGGGAAGAGCCTCCTGCATCAATTTCTGTTTCCTTCTTTTCAACACAGAGGTCTGCTCGCACCAGGGCTGCGTGAAGAGGTGTGTTCTGCACATACGTGTGCAGAGACGAAGCAGAGAGCTTCGCACGCCCAGAGCTGCAGTCTCCACCCGGGCACCTTCCAGGAGCGAGCTGGCGCCGTTCCCCTTTGGCTGTTCCCTTTGAGACATCCCGGAAGGATCTGCAGCCCGTGCCGTCTCTAGGTGACTTAATTCAGCCACCAGAAAGTGATGAACAATTGTTTTTTTTCCAGCCTTACAGCAACTTCTGTCAAGCCCAAAGACAGAAACTCCCCCGGGACGCGCAGAACTGGCCCCGGGTGAGGAGGGAAGCCGGGAGAGGGATGGGCAGATGCTGAGGCTCCTCCGCTCTTCCTTTGACCTCTCCCTGGCCCTGGCTAAATCTCTTCATTTTTCTGCAGAAAGCAGGCAAAAAAAAGGAGACACTTACCCACTGAGGAAGGGCTGATTACTAGGTAGTGCCTGAGCAGGCTGTGGAATGGGTAAACAGCGCAGCCGTGCTAATTATTCTTCGCGGCTTTTAGTCCTCATCTCCTTCTAAACACGCTTTTTGGCCCCGTGGCCAGGCTCGGTTGCCTTCCCCTGGTCCCCCAGCGCGGCACGGCACCCCGTTCTGCCTTACCACCATCTGGAGGTGAGATGGATGGAAGGCAAAACATCTTTTTTTATTTTTTGCTAAATGAGCAAACACAAACAGCCGTCCTTGGCCCTTTCCCATGGTTCTCCACCCTGAAAAGCCCAACCAGAGAAAGGAATGGGATGCATAAAAAATATCCTTAAACCTGTGAGCATCTCCCGGTAGGTGGTGTTTAAATGACTTTTGAATGTTTCAGCATATCTTTGGTTCTCTTTGATTCTTCTGAGGTTATATGGGTGGTTGCTGGCAGAATTATACAAATAGAGTCTTCACAGCTCAGCAATCCTTGGATCCAGATTTGGAGCTCAATGTGGGTGGCATAGGAGTAAATGCCAATGAGAAGGCCAGGACAGGGCTGTTACTTACAGAAACTCAATGACTCAGTATAGAGCCTTCATGAGCTGCAATTAAAGAGCCAGGAGAATATTTTGTAACTACTAAAGCATAATGGGGGGAAACCTCAGTTTTTTGTAATGCTGTTTCATTTTCTCTCTTTAATGAGTGTTTTAATCTTGCCTTAAGACATATTTCTGTTACTCAACATCAATCAGAGACAACCGGTATCTTTCAAGTCTTTTGCTGCTGGGGGCATTTGCAACTCTGCTGCAGGAACATCTTTCAGATCATTTTAGGGTTAAGACTTTAAACCTCAGTAACTGCATGTTCCCTTGGTCCAGAGACCGTCTACAGTGTATATAGAAAGATTTTACTAAACATCCCATAGACTTTACAGTGGTTTTGTGTGGGTAACTTATCACACGGTGATAAGATATTGTCCAAAAAAGATGTTAATAAAAGCCGTCACGTTGATGCAGTGTGGATTAATACAAAGTTGTGCAAATTGTGAGAGCAGTCCCAAGGAGAAGGACTTGGGGGTGTTGGTGGATGAGAAGCTCAACATGAGCTGTCAACGTGCGCTGGTGGCCCAGCAAGCCCCCCGCCCCCTGGGCTGCACCCCCAGCCCCGTGGCCAGCAGGGCCAGGGGGGGATTCTGCCCCTCTGCTCCGCTCTGGGGAGACCCCCCCCAGTGCTGCCTCCAGCTCTGGGGCCACCAACAACAGAAGGACATGGAGCTGTTGGAGCGGGGCCAGAGGAGGCCACGGAGATGCTGGGAGGGCTGGAGCCCCTCTAATGGGAGGGGGGGCTGAGAGAGTTGGGGGGGTTCAGCCTGAAGAAGAGAAGGCTCCAGGGAGACCTTAGAGCCCCTTCCAGTCCCTCAAGGGGCTCCAGGAGAGATGGGGAGGGACTCTGGATCAGGGAGGGGACACACAGGACAAGGGGGAAGGGTTTGACACTGAAAGAGCGGAGAAGGAGCTGAGATGTGGGGAAGAACTTGTTTGGTGTGAGGGTGGTGAGAGCCTGGCCCAGGTTGCCCCGAGAAGCTGTGGCTGCCCCATCCCTGGAGGGGTTCAAGGGCAGGTTGGAGGGGGCTTGGAGCAACCTGGTCTGGTGGGAGGTGTCCCTGCCCAGGGCAGGGGGGTCGGACTAGATGAACTTTAAAGGTCCCTTCCAACCAAAACTGTTCTATGATTCTATGAAAACTCAAAGACAGTATGAGCTATTGGAAAAAGCAGTGAATTGAGACCTAGGAAAGTCTGAAGTTATTGTACCATCTCTGCCATGGTCTTACGGAATGCTAGGTTTGCTGGATGTCACAGTTCCTCAGGTTTCCCACTGGTTGGATGGGGATGTAGAGTTCCCAGGCAATCTTGGTGTAGCTGAAGGCTCTTTCTGAAACGCAAGCATGCAAAGCAGTTGGTGAGTGTCAGGTACACAGGCACTGGGTACGGTTGATATTGTGGGAAGTACTGGGATGAATTACCAGAAAGAGAAAAAGAGTCACCCTGCTAAAAAAAAACTTAAAAAAATCTGATCGCAAAGTAAAACAGGGGAAACATGGTTTTGGTACATGACTTCAGACCACCACAATAACAAAACAGTTTTGTGTGTGCTTGTGTGTGTGTATGGGCATACATATGTGTGCTTGGAGGGGCGTGTGGGTGTATGTATATGTATATACATTTATATAAAAATAGGTGTATGCATACACCTATACAACAGCACATGTATCATACAGACAATAGCTGAGCAGGAATCACAAGCATTTACTGGCAGGAAGAAGGATGATTTGTGTTCTAGAATCACAAAAGCAATTTTTTACTTTGTTTTACTCTTCTTCTAATCCACCAGTAGCATTAAACATTTCTAAACTGGCTGTTTACCCGTTTTAGTAACATTGGTTTGGTCAGCTGAAGAGTCGAGCTCAGGATCGGGCTGTAATATATAAACATTTAATGGGATTCACACCTTCAGATTTCTCTTGAGCTGTTCAGGAAAAAAAATAAGAATTAAAAATTGCTACAAGCAGTTCCACAGGGAGGGAGGAATGACCCCAGACTTCCACCGTGGACTGTCCTGCAGTCATTGTCACGACTGATATTTTCAAGACGATCAACGTATCCCAGTGGATTTCAGAGCGTGTTAAATGCAGTCCTCCTGCAGAGGCTGAGAAGCAGGGCTATTCTCTGAAGACCTGCTGGATCAACTGGCTCCAGACCTGCGTGGATAATGTTGCCCCTGGCTCTGATGAGGTACGACAATTTTCAAAACATGTCGGAGATGCCTGTGGATTTTAGAGCACTTTGAAATCCAGGTCTTAAATGAGAAGTTTTGCTCCCAGGGCATAACTTTGAAAACAGAGCGCAGGAAGAGAGTAAATGAGTCACGGCAAAGCCCTCTGGAAGCTGTGGAGAGCTGATATATGAAGCTGCACAACAGAAGGGGTACGATTCCTGTCCTTTTGAAGAATTTCTGAAGCATTGATCCCCTCCAGTACAGTTCACGCTATGCTTGTGCTCCTCCCTAAAAAATAAAAAATGATCCCTTGAATGCAGTAAGACTTGCCAGATATTAATGCTGGGATATTTTTTTAAAGGTGGGTTTCATTTTGGGTATCCATTTCTTAAACAACCTGGCATTTGACATACAGACTCTACCCTAGACCTGGACGAGCTTCTCCCATTTCTCAACACGATGGCAGCAAATGTTTGAATTTTCGAGCTCAGAGAAAAATCAGCTGTCCTACAGAACGCTGTTTTCACCACAAGCTCCAGAAGAACATCATTGTGCTATTAAACACTTGGCTCTCAAGACTCACTGTCAAGGATTTTAAAAGATACATGACTTTTTTCTACCCTATTAATATAAAAATGATGTAAGTTATATATGGTGGAACAAAAATGGAAAAGGAGAATAGACGACGCTATGGTACTTTGTAGTTGCTGTCTCCCATCAGTGGAAAGTCTCCAGCTCTTTTCTTTTGAGAGGTTGTGACCATCCTCCTATTTAACACATTAGAATGAAACAGTTGATATTTTTTTTCTGACAGCTTGCTTTTGCAATTGAAGGGCTTTGTGCTTTCTATGGCACCTGGAGCTGCTACCGCTCTATAGCATACAAGATCAAATTCTCATTTGACATCTCAGTGTAAAATCAAATCTCCAAGAAGTGCAAAAAACCCAAATGCCACTTTCACAAACCAGCGAGGGCTTTGTGATCGCTACCTCACTTGTTTGCCAGTCTAAAAATTATTCCTGTGGCACCTTGTAAATAACTTTTGTTATGGTTTAGGAGAAGTGCAAAGCCATAATTCACAGAGCAAACAGCAATAAACTCATTATTAAAACCCATATTTCACAGATGCGATCATTTCAATACCAAGAAATGCAGCTCGTCTTTTGATCGCTACCGATCCTGCCCTGAGGGGGTGTGGGAAGGGGGCGGAGGGAGGAATTGATGAACAGTGATAGCGCTGTTGGATGAAACGGGTTTATGGAACCTCGAATATTTATGTTAAAGCTACCTTTTTTTTCATGTGGTATCCTATAGTTCCATCCTGAATCCTACCCATTAATATGTGATGTTATATCAAGAAACCACAAAGGAAAATCCTGACTACTGAGAAATGTAACCCCAAATATCACCAGATCCAGTGAATAATACACCCGGGGCAAGTAACCGTCCAGATACCCCCCCCAGCCTACAATGGGGTGCTGGGGTAGGGGACTCAACAAACAGACACAAGCAGTTACAGAGCTACGCAGTTCCATGTTGGATTTGTTTCCCTGATGGATTACAACATGAGGAACTGGAGGGAGACAAGAGATGTCCATCCAGTGCTTCACACCAAAGGCGATGCCAAGTGTTTTAATGCAAAGCCAGTCAAGTATCCCAGTACTCGGCCAGTATCTGGACAGGCTGAATGCATTCAGAGGGCTAGGAAGAGCCTGAGATGGGGACTGTGCTTTGCCAATAGTGTATTGCTCATGCCAAGATGACGAATGATGTTGGATTTCGTGTGCTTCTTCTCAAACGGCAGGCAACGATCCGGATTCCTGAAACCCTAACAGTTTTACAGCAAAGCCTTGAACCTGAGAACCCCGTAGCCAACAGGAAGGTAAAAGGAGGGATCCAAACACCCTCAAAGGATGGCAATTTTGTGTTTGGCTTCAAATTTTGTGGCTCAGCTCTGATTTCTGCTCAGAAATGTGCTCGCAGCTGCGGCTCCCATGACCAGCACAGCCAACTGCTCCATTTCTCTCCCACTGGGATGGTACGGGCTCTCACACTGGTGTGACCCATAGGTCGTGGAGTCTGGCATCTATATATCTTAAAAAAAAAAAAAAAAAAGGGATTTCCAATTGATCTGTGACTGGTTTAGTTAGGGGAAAGAGGGAGAAATAGAAAGCACAGTCGTCTTCCCAGTCCCCTTTGCCACGGTACTGCTGCCAAAACTGAAGCAGCCACAGAGAGAGCTGAGGAAACTTTTAAAACTTAATTAGGGAAGAAAGCAAACAAAATAATAGTATAGTGTGTTTACTTAGAGCTGCAATGCTGCCAGAGAAACCACAGAGCTTGCATTTGTAAGCTATGCTTTTCATATAAAACACATTTAATTAAAACAGGAGACAGGACAACAAGCTTTCTTCTAACTTCGTTTAAACACATGTTTACGTTGTGTTTTGAATTCCCCTTGGGTTAATGCGGAGCTGGGCTAAAGGCTTAGAAGTGAGGTAGCCCGGCTAGTTTTATTCCCTGGGTTTAGACTCCGGGCCATGTCACCTGGAGCTCCCAGGATCCACGGATGCTGCTGTTCAGAAAGGCCTCACTTGCACACACGTATCGTCTTTTCCGCAGCTTTTCAAAACATTAATTTATTTAGTTTGGCCATCTTCTCCCTTGTTCTGCTTCCCTGCTCTGGTACAACTACCAACACAACAATTTCTGCGCTCTTTTTGTGGTGTTCTGGAAGGAATTTGCGGCAGCGTCTTTGCACGGCTATGTGTTTTACAATGACTTCCTAAGCAGATCAGAAAAACAAAGCTTTACCCATGAATGGTGCACACTTTATTTGAAATAACATTTCAAATAAATAACATTTTATTTGAAATAACAAAACGTGCTCTTTCAAACTGTATTGTGTGAATTAACAGGAGAATATCACATCTTTTATAGAATTTTAATGCGGTCGACGAGAACAGCCCACGTGGCAGAACAGCCAAGTGGATTAGCAGTGTCCTTATGAACCTCTGTATGAAAGGCTGTTCATAAATGGAGAAGACACACAGCGATTCTAAATATTGACATTTTCCATTTCTCTTTGAATTTTCAAAAGTAGAAAAAATGTTTTGTAATACAGGGAATCTTTTGGGTGTTTTCTTTAAATGCTGAAAACAACAATAACCTAAGGACGCAAAAGTCTCATTTGGCACCGCTGCCTACCGATGAAGGTGTAGGATTTCCCCCCGAAAAATATCTGGCCTGTCACTACATTGAGTTTTGAGGCTCTTTAATCATTCTACCTCAAAAATTTTAAATTTGAATCAGTTGACTGAGTTGAACTCTTTTAGAAAATGTGAACTGCACAGTAGATGCTTCTGAAAATGGTTCTTGGCGATCCTTCTCTCTTTCTTCCCCAACCCCTCACCTGAGAGGTGCTGGTGCCTCGGTGCTTTGAAATCTGGCACTGGACCGGGGAGAGGAGAGTTGCAGGGAGGAAAGCGGGGAGATGGTGAGCAGGAGGGTCTACATACAAGCCTGGAACTCCTCCAGCGTGAAGAAGCTGCCTATTTTTGGCTCGCTGCAAAGCTCTGCTCACACATGTTCAAGCAGAAACTTGATAGAGTTTGGCAGCTAAATTCTCAGAAGATTTCCAAT
Source organism: Calidris pygmaea (assembly GCA_003697955.1). Classification (NCBI taxonomy): domain Eukaryota; kingdom Metazoa; phylum Chordata; class Aves; order Charadriiformes; family Scolopacidae; genus Calidris; species Calidris pygmaea. The sequence goes on along the minus strand of QJSC01000556.1, from coordinate 2,298,155 downwards.
ACTCTTGGCATCTTTCAAGCCTGCAGGAGGGGAGCAGAGCTTCCCCAGGAATTGCTTCTTTTGACTGTCAAAAAGATGTGGTTTGGATGATACAGATTGCATGCTTCAGATGAAAGAACACGAAATCCTGCAATGAATGAGCAGCTCGAGCATAAGCTGAACCAAAGCAGAACTCCCTTTTAACGTCCAAAAAGCTCTCAACGCGCCAAGTGTGCCGTTGGCTGAAGTCCAGCAACAGCTGGCTGTCTCTCCCTTCCAGAATTGTCCTCTATTTATTTCGTAAGAAATACTTTCCATTATTTGGTTTCATCCTACTGGGAGATGCATACATGAGGACCTGAAGCCATCCTGATGAGCTACACCAAATAACTTCTATTATGGCATAGTTTTTCCTCACTGAAACGCAGCTTTTGAATGAAAATCATCCCTCCTGCTCTCGCTACGGGCCAGACACCTGGACTGGCAGTTGTCTCTACACCAAACGTGGCCGGTACCTTCATCAGCCTGTGTTTCCCCAAGCCCCGGGGAAAGAACCGGTCCACCACCAGCATCCATGTCTAACAGTTGGCACGTCCAACATTTTGGTGGGTTTTGAAGCAGACCGTCCTGCGCTAGGACTGATTTTGCTCCTGTTGAATCAAGCACAAGGCTCTTACTCCACCTCCAGAGGCAGAAGCCTCCTGTGATTCTCCAGCTACCCGTAGTGTTTTCTAAGCCCTTTACGAAACTATTCATTTCGCAGTTGTTTCCCACAAAGAAGGGATAATTCTGCATCTTTTCAGTTTACGAGGCACACTGGAGGATGCCGCAGAATATTTAGCAGGCAATTTGTGCCGTCACAACAGATCTCTGGCTTGGCTTCTGCATCAGAAAAGTCTGCCTTGGTGTGGAATAGTATGCAAAAAGGAACTGGCTTGAATCTATTTGAATATTTAGAGAGTTTTATTAAAAACTTCATAATTCTGAAGTACGAGATGCAATTTTGTTGTGATCTGCACATGCGAAAACAGGAAACATGGGACAGGACTATACTGTTTGTTGTTTTTTTTTAATAGTAGGAAATTAGACTGCACTTTAACATTTACCCCCAGTTTACAAGAAGATTGCAGATTATCCTGTTTTTTTAACAGACGACAATATAATTTTGCTTCATCAGGACTACCAACAGTTCTGGAAAGGAATATCACATTATTGCATTCTGTATTTAATCATTTATTTTGATTCACAAAAAGAATTGCTCTCAGGATGCTCTTGATAATTTAAAAAATTACAGCAATTATAACAGCTCAATAAATACTTCAGCTTCATCTTCTTTAGTCAACAGATTACCGACAAAAGGGAAAAATAAACACGGAAATGTTCCTCCAGTCTTTCTACGTTTGGAGTTAGGACTGCAGCAAACAACACGGCCACTCTGGCAGATTCACAGGCTCAAAATCTGTCTTCTATTTTCTATCGATTTGCTGCTGGCTCAGAGGGCTGGCAAAGCAACTGGAGCACTTTGCATCTAGGCTTTACAACAGATTTCTTGTGTAATCCTTTGGGGAAAGGCTGAGGTGCTACCCACGGAGTCCTGGGCACATAAATAAAGATGTAGTATATGGGCTAAGCCCCTCTGCCTGCCTTTGTGGTGCTCCGTGGCAGAGCTGATACTGCCTCCCCAGATCCAAAGGGAGTATGGAGTATGGCACAGAGATACTCCGGGATCTGTGTAGGATCCTCTCTGATTTTAGCATCATTAATACTGTGCCAGCACTCAAAAGCATCATCGGATACAGAAGAACCCTTTATGGGGTATCTAAATCACATATACCCCTGTATACCCTTCTATCGTCAGCTGAAAAAAAAAATTAGGGATAAATTGCTTCCCCTTGCACAAAAGGGGTGGGATGAGCCCCTCTGCTGAGGTGCCTCTTTCTTTGGTGCAAGCCAAGAAGTGCTCCCAGGCTGTGGAGCACTGGGGGCGGCAGCAGAGATGCCCCCAGGCCCAACACGGGCAGGTGTCTGCAGGAGGCAAGCGGAGGAGCTGCACTCATGCACGTTAGCTAAAACTGTGTCTGGATTCCAGCCGTGGCATGGATATTGTGAGTACTGACGATGAAGAGGTCATCTCTTGATCAGGGAGGGCAGCCATAGGAGGAGGGGGAAGGGTTTGACCCTGAAAGAGGGGAGATGGAGCTGAGATGTGGGGAAGAACTTGTTTGGTGTGAGGGTGGTGAGAGCCTGGCCCAGGTTGCCCCGAGAAGCTGTGGCTGCCCCATCCCTGGAGGGGTTCAAGGGCAGGTTGGAGGGGGCTTGGAGCAACCTGGTGTGGTGGGAGGTGTCCCTGCCCAGGGCAGGGGGTGGCACTGGGGGGGCTTTTATGGAAAGAATACCTCTAATATCTTATTACATCTTAACAAGTTCTGATAGTGAGTCCTTTTATGCCATACAAAAGAGATACGGCGTTCAACTGCCTCTACAGCCTCCCCACGTTCCCTGATAGCGCAGAGCCCTTTGGGACACAAAAACTGTTAACGGGCAAAGGCTGACCACTTCTCCCATTATCAAACAGCTTGCTGAGCTTACAGCTCTATCTTCTGCTCCATGGGGAACTTACTGGCAAATTCCTCACTCCCCTGGCAGCACCTGTGGAAGGTGCAAGGAGCTGAAGCAGCCCCAGAGGTGCACAGATGCTGAGGGAATCTTCTGCTGGGCAGGAACCACCAGGATGGGCCAAACGGCTTTTGGTCTCTGTGGACAGAAAGAAAAGGTGTAAAAAAATGTTGAAGGTCGCAGATCTGGCTGATGCAGCCTGACTGGCATTTCAGCCGCAAAGCAAGCGCCCAGTAGAGGGCTTAAGCAGGCCACTAAAGGAGAAGGGCTCCTAAAAACCACACAGGGTGGATGTAGCGAGGAGAAAGCTGTCACTGTGCAATATAAGTACGGAGGTCATTATATAAAAAAAGGCTCAAATAATTTCTGTAAGTGAATGAACCCTGAGATGATTCAGTGGAACTGAAAAGCAAACCAGGTTTTGAATCTCAATCTTTTAAAAATTTGAACACGTTGAAGGACACAGGGGTAGACAAAATGCACCAAATCCTGAAATCCTTCCTCAAAGAAACATCTGCAGGAAATACAGTTTGAAAACAGAGCAAGCAATTTGAGGATCAGCACCCCCCTGCCAGGGCCTGGCTGCCCATCCCGAGAGCATCACAGGCACGAAGAGCAACGGGAACTGCCAGTGAGAAAAAACGAAACTACAACCTACAGCTCCTCTCATCTCTCACCAACACTTAAAAACACAGATAAATCAAATTTTAGCTTATGAAGCCTGGGTTTAATGGACTCATTCATTTGCACCAAATTCTACCCAGGAATCAAGCCACAGAACCATAGAATGGTTTGGGTTGGAAGGGACCTTAAAGCCCCCCCAGTGCCACCCCCTGCCCTGGGCAGGGACACCTCCCACCACACCAGGTTGCTCCAAGCCCCCTCCAACCTGCCCTTGAACCCCTCCAGGGATGGGGCAGCCACAGCTTCTCGGGGCAACCTGGGCCAGGCTCTCACCACCCTCACACCAAAGAACTTCTTCCCCACATCTCAGCTCCATCTCCCCTCTGTCAGGGTCAAACCCTTCCCCCTCCTCCTAGGGCTCCCCTCCCTCATCCAGAGTCCCTCCCCATCTCTCCTGGAGCCCCTTGAGGGACTGGAAGGGGCTCTAAGTTCTCCCCGGAGCCTTCTCTTCTCCAGGCTGAACCCCCCAGCTCTCTCAGCCTGTCCTCACAGAAGCGTTCCAGCCGTTTGATCATTTTTGTGGCCTCCTCTGGCCCCGCTCCACCCGCTCCCATGTCCTTCCCGTGCTGAGGCCTCCCAAGCCGGACGCCGCGCACCGCCTCCTTCTCCTGCTGCTGAAAACCGAGCTGAAACATTTACCGATTTTTTTTTTTTTTTTATTTTTTACGGAGATCCTTCCCCGTCCCGTCCCGTCCCTCCCGGGGCCCTGCCCGCAGCTCGGCCCCCTCGCCCCGCCCCCGGCGCGGCCGCCTCAGGCCTGCTCCGCCGGGCCCCGCTCCGCCGCCATGGCGGGCGGTGCGCTGGGCCTGTACCGGCGGATCCTGCTGCTGCACCGGGCCCTGCCGCCCGCCCTGCGGGCCCTGGGGGACCGCTACGTGAAGGAGGAGTTCAGGAAGCACAAGGCCGCCGGCCCCGCCGAGGCCCAGCGCTTCCTGCGGGAATGGGAGGCAAGTGACGGGGGTGAAGGGGGGGGGCCGCCTCCCGAGCCGCGGGCCCGGCGGGGGGGCGGCGGGCCCGGCCCTGGCTGCCGGCGGCCGCCCCGGGAAAGGGGGACCGGCTTCTTCAGCTGGAGCCTCGCCAGCCCTTCCCTAGCCCGGTGTTGAAGAAAAACCTGCCGTAGAAAGGCAGACAGAAAGCGGCTATTAGCTCCTCCGCTGCTAATTACCCCCGAGGTGTGGCCGGGCTTCCCCCTGGCGCGTCCCCCTGAAGGGCGAACTCGTGGCAGAATTAGGAAATTCCTCGTAATTTTGCGTCTCTGGGCAGGTTATCTTTTGTGGTTCTTGTTTCCTTGCCTCATCGGTGTGTGGTTACTAACTCTGCACGCACGAGTATGTATAACAGAGTGACAACAATTGTATAATTAGCTGTATATACATATGTAAATATACAAAATTATACAAAGTACACAAAATTATCAGTATAACTTTAATACATTATATAAATGTATATATATAGATTTATAACTGCACGCATAGCAAATTGTATTAATTATAACAAGCTAAGTACATAGGCGCAAGTAACTTCTCCATGAACTTAGTGTTTTAATTTCTGAGTGAGATGTTTCCAGCGTGTTTCCCGAGGAAAGGAGTCTCGCGTGAGCATCATCTCTCCCCCTGGACTTGGTTTTCCCCAAGGACAGCAATCGCTCACCCGTCCTGAGGGCGTAAGAAGCTTGAGGAGCAGCGGAGGAGGGAGACTCCTGAGGTGCTGGACTCAACCTATTGATAGACCCCCCCCCAAAAAAAAAAATTCCACACGGACAAGAAGCTTCCCGGAGGAAAAAACTTCAGTTAAAGCATGAGAACAACTGCAGGAGACAGATCGATAGACAAGCTGCCCGTTAGCTTTCATGCTCATCGAACTGCTAGTTTGGTATTATTTTTGAATCTCAAACCTGTTTTCTTTCCTTTCTGTGGAAGAAAATGGTGTTCTGCTCTGCCCCTGTGGGCTGGTTAGCGTAGGCAGCGTCCAGTGCTTCCCAGTTTACCAACAGGAGGGTGATGGGGGGAGATCTGACCCATCCCTGCCACCCGCTGTAGCTGAGATCTTGGAGGTCAAGCAGCTCCATGCCATCAGGAACCAGCAGGGAGAACACTGCCTGGTGTTCCCTTCTGAGGAAAGGAATAAGTGTATTTTAATTACCTCTTGCCAACTGATAGATCCTGAAATCAGGAAAATTTGTATCTATCTCTCAAATGCCTGATGCTATTGTAATTCTCAATTACCGTTTACTTCATATTGCCAAAATGTTTCCGCATCGCTGCTTCCAATTTTAACATGAGCTAAAAAGACAAGTTGCAGGTTACTATTTTCAGTGCTAAAATCTTCCTTAAAATAGTTTTAGAAAAGGAAGGAAGTGTTTACATTGAAATACCTTTAGCCATATCTGTGAAGTAAACAAATAGTGAAAATGTTTCTCAGTTTTAAAATGTTTTAAAAGTAGATTATAGGGAAAACTGGAGAAAAAAATTAGACTATGAGGAACAAGTTGAATTTTGAAACCTGACATTTAGTGCTATTAGCTATGATATGTTCAAGGCAAGGAAACGAATTTAATAACTGTTTTGAGTATGTGCATATAAAGAACGTTGCAAATATGTCTGTCTTCTAACAAGATGCTGGGAGGTATTAGCACAGAGTTAATGTGGCTCTTCTCATCTTTAGTTTTTGTTTTGTGCTGGGTTTTGTTTTTTTTTTTTCTCCCCTCAATAGTAATCTCTTTCGAGGGTGGGATTTAAAGCAGACTTTGGCATTTTTGGCCCGTGGGACTCACTGACTCTTAGGCCTTGCTGTGGTTCTCGGCCCCTGGAAGGCTTGGATCGGGTAACTGAGGAAGGCAAACTGTAGACGACTTGGAGATGCTCTTAATTCACATTGGAATCCTCTTTGCACCCTTCCTGGGCAGCAGGACACACTTTTAATCAAAAATTGGGGGCTCTAGAATGGTTCTTCCAGAACACAGCAGCAAAGCGCCCGGCTCTTGAAGGGTGTTGTGTGAATCGCATGGAGCTGAGATTCGCTACTTCACGTACCGGAACCGAAACTACTTGCCTCTCTATTTATTTCTATTAAAAAAACTCCACCCAAACAAACAAAAAAAACCCAACCGTCAAACAAATCACTACAACATTAATACAAAATGATGTCTGTATTCCCTGTGAAGTTTTAGCCATTTTTTGGGGGGGGAAATGCAAACTTATAGCTCTGTTAACAGAATTTTGGTGTGTTGCACGTCAAGCACTTTTCTTCCTGACTTGGTACATGTATTCTTTGTGCACTTTAGTGCTGTCGATATTCAGCTTCCACCTGGAAAAGGTCCTTCCTCATGTCTGCTGTTGTGTGGAGGGTGTTTGGTACAGAGTGGCGTGATGTCTCATAATACAGAAAAACAGTATTCCTGATTTTATACGAAAATAGCGCATCTTAATGTGTATTCACTGGAGGGTAAAGATTATGGTTATGACGATTGCATTGATGCTTTTTGACTTTGAATAAGGACTTTACTATGAAATGTAATCTTAATAAGCCACCCCATACACTTTTTGAATGAAAACTTCCCAGGATGGCTTATTTTAACATGAAAACATTTGACTTTTGTTAAAACTTTTCAGGCTCTTTTTTGGGATAGTCAGACCTTCTGTACGTCGTCGAACGTAGTAGTTGATAGTGTGTGTTTGTGGTATGCTTTCATGTCCTCCAGTTTGATTTGTATTTGCTAATTGTTTAGTTACCAGGCATTTTAACCACATTATGGTTGCGCCAAACAGGTTTAATTTTTCCTCTTGGTATTTAAATCATGCTGATTTGAGGGAAGTGGGCACATTAAGTCTTTATCAGAGAAAATTAACTGAGCAAATTCCCTTTGTTTCTTGAGAGACACGGTGAAAAACCTGTAGGATTTTACTGGTAAAAGCTTTAAAAAGAACTGCTTAAAGGATTCTTAATTTTATAGGGCATTCAAACAGCTGTAGCTTCTAATATTGCCCTAATTCTTTAATATTTGGTTCTGTTCTGTGGCTTTTGGGAAGAACCCAAATCTCATTGCAGCACCTGAATACTCTGCTTAATTCTCAAACAAGGGAACAGGCATTTTGGATGTCCTTACAGTCCACACAAGCACAGGTGGAACATTAAAGGAGGATTTCTAAGATTAACTTTGAAAAAAGGGGTGGAGGGGAAGAGGTAAAAAGGCTCCCAAATTATACTGGTTTATTATGGGAATGATTTGTATCGTTTGCATGTATGATACAGGAGATGAACCTGTATCCTGTGTTTTAACGCTAGCTACTCCAGAACTATCCTTTGAATATTCTTGAAAGACTTCTGAAGTGAATGAGACTGTTAGTCTGCAGGTAAAAGCAGAACAATATAAATTCTACTTTTTTCCCTTCATTTTTTCTTGGGTCGATGGGTTGTGCCTTGAAACCTCCCTGGGAGGTATTAAAGGGGGATGCAAAGAAAGCAAACTTTGGTGTTCAGGAATTAGGGTGATTCAGGTAGATTCAAATGAAGTATATAAATTATTAATATATGTTCCTTTCTATTTTCTAAATATTGAATATTTTAATTAAAATAATTGTTACACATTTACAGGGGATGGCTGATATAATTAGATTGATAGTGATTATTACCTCAGAATGCTATTCAATTAATGTTGACAGATAGAAGTGAATTAGTTCAATTAGTTCTAAGTCCCGTAGTAGCTGATGAGAATGCCTACTTAAGAATAGGTAATATTAAGATAATATCAATTACTTTATCCCAGGTTACAAATGATACAATGAAAAGTATTCAGCCAAGTAATTTCAGTCATCGTTTTGGTTTACGTCATTTAAGTTAATTCTTTTAATTTTGAAAATGGCCATTTTGTACTTAGCTTGTTTAAAAAGCCTGACCCTGTAGACGGGAAGGTCTGGACTATCTTGAGACGAGCAGAATCATTCTGCGGAATTACATGACATTTTCTCACATCTAATAGATTGAATAAATTGCCTTTGAAATGCTTTGGACACTCTTGACTCTGGAAGCCTTTCTTAGAAGCTTTCAAATGAACTGACACTGATTTTGGGAGCTGGCGTCTGCAGTTGGATGCTCAGAAGAAAGGTGACTTTTTTTTCATTCCTGTAACAAATCTAGGCATTATATTGGTAAAATTAAAAAAAAAAAAAAAACAAACGATTGTGGGATGGTCTCATATTTCCCAGGACATAATTGTCCTGATAGATCTTTTTCTGCTTGTGAGTGGGTACACTTACAGATTTTTTTTAAATTTCTTTATTCTTTGGGCCAGTATGATCTTCCTTCCCCTTCTTGATTTATTTTTAAGCTTCTGGCACTAAACGAGTTGAAATGTTGAAAGGAGAATTTGAGGAGCAAATAGCCAAAGAAGGTTGGGCGGGTGGAAGAGGAAGCTGTGGCTAGTGCTGGGGTTGGACTGGGATGGGAGTGGGAGGTGTGGGTTGCCCTTTGTACTGTCTTTCAGCAAATATATAGGTTGCATAAGTCTAAAATTGCCACTGACTTTCTGTATCCTGCTCTGGGTTTCAGTGAAGTGCATTTATATAAGTGATCTTTTCTTTGCCTGACAAAGAAATACAATTTTTTTTTGGAAGTGAAATATGACTTCAAGGTTTTTGCCATTTTATTACTTTAATAAAAGTTGTGAAATAGGATTTGAGAGTAGTATTTCATTGTAACATTACCGGATACATTGGAATTTGCTTTTAGTGATTTTTATGGCTATATCTGGATGAAAACCTTCTTATTAAGAGTAAATTCCTACTGAGACTTATGTATTTAGCCCCCACTTAGGGTGTTCACTGGGTATTAATTTGTAAGAACTAAATTGGAGCCAATTTCCTCTATTTTCTTTGATACTTCTCAAAAGGCAGGAAAGAATTTCTCACTTTTCTGAGAGCCGGGGAGTTGTGGCTGATAAATTGAGGAGCACGTGGGATTTGGGGTCTGACCAGCCGCAGGAAATCAGCCTTCTGCTCTGACCTGGCGTCCCTGGTGGCCTGCTTTGCTTTGAGATTTAAAGTCCTATCTGTGTAAAATAGTAATTTTGCCTTTGTTCACCCGTGATTTGGCGAGTTCCCTGAACCGGCGCTCATGGGCAATTGTCCCTTTGATGAAAAAAAAAACCAAAGGCAAAGGTTGACCACATGGATCCCTAACGCAGATTTTCATGGTAATAACACCCTTTTTGTATTATGGCATCACTTCCATCCTTCCACTGCTCCTTCAAATTGGGATTTAGAAGCAGGAGCTGGTGTCTGCTCCTCTTCCCTGGAGAAGCCAGGTGGTCTGGGAGCTTCCTGATGTGGAGAGACTTGGGGTGACCCGGTGGGTACCTGCTGGCTTGAAGGGACATTTGGTACTTCATCTGGAGCAGCATCATTCTCTTCCAGATTCACGTGCCCGCTGCTAAGGCCAGTGATTTCTTGGTTTGTTTTGAAGGGGTTTTTGTCTTTTTTGTTCCTGTGTACGTACTGGTGTGGGATAGCATTTGATTAGCTTCTTTCTTTTAACTTTGTTATGTGTGAAATACACTGCGTTTTTTTTTCTCGTGTTTAAAAAATGGTATTTTCTGGGCTTGATGGAAAATAAGACTTAGAGTCAAATGTGAGATTTTGTTTTAGACCTTTACTGTGTTCTCCAAATTCAGTATCCCATCAGCTGTGGCATCAGAACTCTCAACGCTTCTGTCATGTTACTGTGCTAATTATCTCTATATTGTCATATAGATACTGCATGTAGCTGGTCAAGTATCTGGCTACTGGACATAGCTGTCCTGGTGTCTCTGCCTGCTGCTAGGTGAAGTTTTTATTTACCCATCACTGATGGTTTAAATCCCAACTGAAGTTTGTTAGCAGAGTGCAGCGATTTTAATTGGTTATAACTTAGAAGTTTGAATTGCTGTAGAAGTGGGGTAGATCTCCAATATACGTTATGGTTTATTCCTTGCATTGGGCAGCACTGGCTTGGGGAATGAGCCGGGTCCTGGTTTGAGGTAAAACAGAACCGATATTTATGATTTGAAGGCCCCGTAGAATTTCGGTGGATGCTTTCCTAATGAGTGCAGGTTGGTGACAGCCAGATCCCTAAATAAGAAAATACAAGAAATAAGAAAATAGGGATGGGCAGACACCAGAAGAAGCAGAACCAGCGACGAAGCGTTTACAGAATTGTGTTTAAAAGGTAATTCAGGTTTCCATCTAGTGGTGGTATCAAATTCTGTCCAAGCTGTATGCATAACCAAGCTCTCTAACATATCGTGTGTTTAAAACTTAGGAAACAGAAAACCTTTACTATGTATGAATTCTATACATAATAGCACATAATTCCCACATAATAGGCCTCCAGAATTTTTTAAGCTAGAGCTGCAATGATCAGGAATCCGTTATTTTGGCCATGTGCATTCAGATCCCTGAGGACTCTCTGAATCTAACAGTTTATCTTATTTGCTGCAAATTAGCCTGATTCTGCTTTTTTTCGGTGTTCCTTGACAGCTGTTTCAAAAAATTTAATTCTGTACAGGTGACAGAAAGAGAGAAGTGATGTCTTGAAAAAGTTGTCTTTAAGTTGCACGTGTGCAAGGATGAGTTTCTTAATTCTTCTTAGAATTAAAAACAACAAAAAAAAAAGGAAAGAGGAGGAGATGGGGATTCTGATTGCTTTGCCCCCATCTTGATCTTCCAGCCCTGTCTATTTTTATTATTTAAAGTATTTTACAGTAGAATTTAAAGAACCATACCAGGTTAGGTTTTCAGATGAAGATAATATAGGGGTAAGTGACCCACAAGCCTTTTGAGCTGCCTCGTGTTTTAAAACAGTGCAGTGGGTCCGAGTCTGAATGGGAATTGGGAATTTATACGGGATTTCTGCTTGTTTGTATTTTACCGACATCCTTCCTTCTAGCATTTGTTTGGTGCTTGTGTAAATATTGTCAGCTTGTAGTGTTTTGTCAGCGTGGTAGATTTTACTGTGATTTCGGTGCATTTCCACTATCAACACCACAACCACTGCCAACTTTCCCCAAGTGCTCTCAAGTACCACATTTTGTAATTACTGCAATAATATTCCAAGTGCTCTAATTGCACATACTGTATAGATGTGCTTTTCTGTCCTGCGTACACGCAAAATTGATATTTTCTGTGAGTTCAAATGGAATCTGGAGCACATCTGAATAATTGGTTCGGAATTGTTTTGGTTTTTTTTTTTCCTTTTTTCAGCATCACGTGAGGTGTCTGCACAAGGAGCGTTACACAAATCGGAGGATTTTTAAAGCCCCGGATGTGTGTGTCACATCTGAATATAGAGACAGAGCAGACAGAGATGAGAGAGAGCAGGATGAGCTTGTTTTCCCCCCAGTAACTACCTAAATCTATAGAATACCTCCTAAATGGATCTTGCCCCCATCTTTCATGAATGGCTCGCCACCCATCCTTAAAATGTAGATGCCTGTTCCCTTGTTCTGCGGAAATTCCTAAGTGATATAAAATTGACACACTAATTTTGTGCTATTTTATGCTATTTTTTTTTTCTTCTTCCTGAACTATTCTGTTCCCTAATTTAGAGGAAATGGACAGATGATTAGGTCACTGCAACATTTTTTTCTCCCTCTTTCTCTCTCCCTCTTTCTCTTTCCCTCTTTCTCTCTCCCTCTTTCTCTCTCCCTCTTTCTCTCTCTCTCTCCCTTTTTCTTTTTTATTTTCTTTTTTCTTTTCTTTTTTTTTCTTTTTTCTTTTTTCTTTCTTCTTTTTTTCTTTTTTCTTTTTTCTTTTTTCTTTCNTTTCTTAGTCTGAATCTGAGTCAGAAGCAGCCTGGTGGAAGGGTGAGAACTTCAGGCAACTCCCCATCACCATTTCTTCTTTGGAGATGTCATTGTGCTGGTAGTGTTAATATCTGCCTAGAGTGAAGCAGAGAAATCAGTTTATTTTCTGTAGGCCACCAAATACCATTTAGCTCATAATGAGTTCCTTGCTTTTTACGATCGCGTAGCGGAAGGCACGTAGGCTGTGCAATTGAATTAAGTTTGTGTGTCGTTTGATGGATAATATTATCAGCTTTGAAATCTGTATTGAGGGAAGAATTCATATTACATTGGCAGTCTTTCAAGCTTCATCCCCTTCTGTGTGAAGTCTGTAATGCCCTCATGCGTAGTCTGATAACTGTGATTTTTGATTGAAATTAAAAGTATCTTTCATAGGACTGCAGTTTTTGAAGTGTACACTTGATGGCAGCAAACATTTAAATTGAGAAGGCTTGTTCCTGTACTAGCACCAAGTAGGGTATTGAATTTTGTTATATAAACCACAATTTTCACAGATTCTGTTCTTGTTAAATTCTTTATTAAAAGAGATTTGTTAGTGTGCTGCTGCAGATTTCCAGAATGCTTTCTTAATTCAAAAACTTTACTGTGTTTTCCACCTGGTTTAGGTGCAAACTGTAACAATTTCTTGCTGTGCTTTCTGGTTTTGGTTTGTACTGGGGTAGTTTGGTGTCTCAGCAGCGAAACCCAGTAGATACTCCAGTGGTTTGCAATGTTCAGCATCGCTGCCCTCTGATACCCTGGCAGGGAAGAGGGCACTTCATGTTCTCCAGATGTGCTGAAATTTACTTTTCTGAAGCCCATTATTGTTTTTTATTTATTTGAGAAATATATCTGATCTCTCTGCAAGAAGATTTCTTATATTCCTCTTTCACTCTTCCATTTTTAGAGCAGTGATCTCTCATTTTGTGATGATTTTTACTCAAATTGCTTCTCACAGTTGGATTTGTAGACGAGTCAAGCCTGCGATGGAGACCCAGCCTGAGATAAATACCTTGCACTACCCTCCACAATATTAAAAAAAATTAAAAAAGTATAAAATCCTAATGACATGCTAGGAAACTCACCAGAATATGACTATACTTTTTCCATCAGAAATTGACGTGGTAAAAGTCCCTTTTTTCTTGCAGTTGGAAAGGTCTGGGAGTTTGTGTTTACCAACAGCAGCCTCCCTTAATTTCCAAGTCTAACGATGGAATCATTGTCCGTGTTTCAGATCAAGGTTGGGTAAGGGTGGTTGGATAATCAGGCAGTTCTTTGCAGACCTGGTGTCAGATGTCATTCTTCAGTGACATTGAATCACACCTTTGTTTGCTACCGTGGTATCGGGGGAGATGCCCAATAGGCATATTTTGTTCCCCAAAATAAAAACTTTATTGTTAATAATGCCAGATTTTAGATAATGTTGTGAAATACATTGGTATTGCATGGTGTTTGTAAGTTTTCTTTAAAAAGGAAAATTATATTATAAAAACATATTTCTTCCTACTTTCGTATCTGGAAACAGCTGAAATGTTTAAAATGAATCTCTTTCTTTTTTTTTTCTGTCCCTTATGAAATGAGTATGGCAGGTGTCAGTCATCCACCATGATATTTGAGGCCAAAAAGCTACAGTCTGACGCAGTTAGCATCATGTGGGAAGCGTGGATCAGCTTTGGGCTGCGGTACCAGCTCTAAAGTTAAGGGTGCTCTGGTTCATGTTGAAATGACTTGACTTGTTCTGTGCATGTACTTCATTTGCAGTAGTTGAAATTGGATTTAATGCTTCGAATTAATTTCAAGGTGTACAGCAAATCGCAATATTCAGTTGTTTTCTGGGCCTCTTGAATTTTTAAATTCAGTTGATTGTTCGCAGCGAGCTCTTTAGCATCCATTACAGTGAGTCATTGCAAGAATTTATTTCAGAGATGCATGATGTGAAGAGTTTTAATTAGATAACAAACGTGTATTATGTCCTTAGTGGTTTACAGAGCTGAGATCTTGTACAGCTGTGGGTTTTGTTCACTAGTTCTGCTGCTGCTGGTTGACTGGTGAAAAGAGATTTCAGAGGCAGCATCAGTCCGGTTCACGGGTGATCCAGCACCATCACTGTAAATAACAGGAGTTACATCCTTCTGAAAAACACCATCATCCTCTCAGTCACTTTGGGAATAAAGTGAACTCTTGATTTTGCCTTTTTTTTTTTCTTTTTCTTTCTTTCTTTCTTTCTTTGTTTTAATTTTATATGTGAATCTGAATTTTGGCCTGTCCGCCAGCAGATGCCACTCCTCAGCAGCAGACCAGGTTCCCCAAATCTTGACCAGGGAGAGGAAAATAGTTGTGGTAGACCTTTGTTTTTCAGAAACGTGGGTGGCAGTTTGCCTGGGATTGGCTTTGTTTTCCTTGCTGAGAACAGCCTATGCTATAAACAATTAAATATTTATTTTTTACAACGGAGCTGTTTGAAGTTTTGTTTCCTCAGGGCTGGAAAACGTACGAAGAGTAAGGTGCCTTTGTTCTTCAAAATACTGTGGAGAGCAGTGTTTTAGTTGAATAGGGGATGACCTACAAATCTTTTGGGACTCAGGAAGCTTCATTGTGGAACGATTTTAAGTGGTGGAAAGGTGTCTGTAACGGGATTGCTGAAAATCTGCAATGAGGAGGATGAGTTAGAAGCTTAAGTCTCAATGACTTGCAATAGGACAAGTCCTTATAAAACCTTATAGAAGGCATATTGAAAAGCAGCTGGCCGAGTTGTAAGTGCATCTGCCAAGAGAGAGCCAAGAAGCCGTGCGGTGAGAATAGACAAGGGAATCCTGGCAGACTTTTGATGATTGGTGAATATGGTTGGACCTGGAGACCCCCTGGACTGAGCAACCTGGTCTGGTGGGAGGTGTCCCTGCCCAGGGCAGGGGGTGGCACTGGGGGGGCTTTAAGGTCATGTGTGTGTAATGGGTTTAATTGCAGCATGAATGAGCACTTTGGACTTGTTTTATTTGACAAGTAGCTCAGCAAAAATGAGGAGATCTGTTGTATTTTTCTCATAAATAAACGCCGTAGAAGAAAACTGATCCCATTGCTTCTCCCCGCATTGGTGTACAGTCTTGTTTTCAGTGTTTTCCCCTTTTAAGAAATTAAAAATTAATGTTAAAACATTACATTTGGACATAGAGGAGAAAAGTTGTGTTTTGTTCTGGTTTCCTAGGGCAGCAGTTGATAGCAAAGGCCAGTCCTGCCCTCTAACAGCAGGTGGACTTCAGAGCTGTGACCTGCTCTACATTACATTACATCACTAAACGCTAAACTTTAATTTAGTCAGTCAAAGCTCTCCCCTGAATGGGCCACGGCTTCACAAATGCCATGGAATTGATGTCACGTGGAGGATTATTGTTATTTTTTTTCCCCCATTTAGCAAGCATGATTTTTTTTTTCATATGTGTTATATCACAGTATTTTAGGAAGGTAAAACAGAGTAAAGAACTTTATGTTGTAATTTTGAGAGCGATAAAACTAAAGAAGAAGGAAATGCTGTGGTTTGTTCTATTGCTGGGAGGATGTGGAAGACTTTTTAAACAATTTATATTATTAACTTCATTTAATTTATATTATTAACTTCATTTGACAGAGGTATATTTCTGTGTATCCCAAGTGTATGCCTGGGCTAAAACTTGAACAACTTTTTCTGTAGCAACGAGAACTTTAAAAATTTGCACCGAGTGTAGCATAGAGACTAATGAATTAATCTTTCTTTTTGCCTTTTATTAGGTACTATGAAGTACGTGTTAATTGCAGTAGTAACCCGCCTTCCCATAGAGTGGGTTTACAAATATAAAGTGGTACATTGTTAGTTGTCTTAAGGAAAATGTCAGTTCCATCACTGTGCATTTATTTTCGTAGAGATGCCCTATTGCTGCTGTTTAAAAGCAAGGAGGACTGAATTGTAAAGAAATTATTATTAATAATAAATTTAATTTATTAATAAAGTTACTATTAATAATAATTTTTAATTATGTAATAATACATAATAAATTAAGTACCAGGCTGAATGTCATACTTCGATAAGTAACACACAAGAATTCACCTGTGTTTCCCAGCGGCAATATTGTTTTATGTTTGAAATTGTATGAGCCCACCTGTATGAGGACTTTCTTTCACTGATGGCCTCTCTCCTTTCCAGTCTCTGTGAAGAGCACATCTCAAAAATGTGTGTGTCATATTGAAAAAGCAGGTAGATAAACTTTAATATTAGATTCCTTGCTTGTCTGTTTTAAACACCTCCACAAGCACCCAGGTAGGGCTTGTGTCTCCCCCCTGTTACTAGAGGAAAATCAGCCTTTGACAGTATTTTCTGTAGCCAAATCTGCTTTTGCTAAGCTAGTATCCCATGTATTGTATTGGAACAGGGAACGCAGAATATATTCACTTAAAACTGGGGAAGTTTCTGTCTCTTTGTCCCGAGGGACAGATCTGACTTTTACACTAATGATCCTCTGGTCTGCTAATTAAATATTGCCCATGACTTTTTACTTAATTCATTCAAGCACATTATTTTTCTACAGGTCCATTAAAGTACAAAATTCAGTGTGCCCTCAGCAGAAGGGTTATTTGTGGTGTCAGTGAAATAAATGCAAGATGCCTGTTTGGGGATTAAATTTTTGTTTATACTTCAGGTTTTCTTCCTTAATGTATTAGTTTAACTTTTTGGCTCTGATGAGCCTATAGGAATGTGAGTAATGGAAAATAAGAATATTGAGTCTCATTTGGATATATATTGAACGCTTGAAACGCTTCGTTGAGTATAAATTGAGTAGAAGGACATTCATGGGACGTCTTTCACGTGTCATCATCTGGGATACGTAATCTTTTGCGTGTTCTTGGTTAGTCTCTAGCCGTTGGGAAACTAATGTGGTTGTCTTGGAAACAGGCTTTATTTTCCTTTTGTGAATATCTAGATGTGAAATCATTGTCTTCCTTGGAAATCTGGAAGTAATACTTCCGAAAGAAATAACCATAAATTTAGGATGCTTCTCCTCTATTTAAAGAATTGGTACGAGAGTCTGTAAGTGATGTTTGCATCATGTGCTTTAATTATAGTTGTGTAATTGTGTTGCTAAAACAGCCTTAGGTTTTTTGAGGTAAAATGCCTCCACTTAGTGTCGGTATTTGGGAATTATCTGCAGTGAAGCACTTTGCCAAGATTTCCTAGCTTGATATTTAAATAGAAATATTACAGTATAACTGATGCATTGAGGAGGTTAAGGTCCTAAAACCAAACTGATACTGTCTCTTCCAGTCTTTTCCCTTGCCCCACTTTAAATTAAGAAGATGTGATAAAACCTTGAATTTTCTATGGGATTGTGGCATAATATTTGCCAGACAAAACATCAGCAGGGCAACTTGTTTATTGGCCAAAGGGCTGCCATGCACAACATAAAATGTCAAAGCAAAGTAGAAACTGAGTCAAGAAACAACCATCTTTCAAATTTCTGAGGCTTTATTAGGATTTTATATGAAATTATGAAACAAATGTTCTTGAAAGAAGTTTAACTTTTCTGGTCTGTAGCTTATTTGTCCAGTCACAGCAGTCTTAGAGTTTGGTATTAGCAACAGTTTAATTTCATCATAATTTTTACAGATAAAGGTCCAGACTGAATAATTTTTCATGGTTTGTTCCTAAATTGTTAACTATATTAAGTTCTAATGTTTTTTTTTTTAAATATATTTATCTTCCAAGTATTTTGCCTCCAGTACCAATTTAAAAGATTCTCAAATACTGATATGTACTTCAGAGAATAATTTTTTTTTTTTTTCATTTTTTCACTAAATTTTATTTTTTTTTTTTTCTCGGTGGAGCTCGGGCTTTGGCTGATACAACCTGTCCAGGGGAAGAGGGATCAGGGTAGGATCTTGTTGAGCCATTGGAACCCATCCCTGTGACCGTCTCTTTTTGTTCCCCCTCCTGTCTCTTCCTCCTACCCCGTTTCTTGTGCTGCATCTATGTTTTAGATTGATCTCTCTTTACAAAACTTAATTGGTCATTTTATTTTTTTTTATGTTGTTTTTCCTTCAAGTATGTTCTAGTCCTTTTTTTCCCCCTTTCTTTTTCCCTTGAACAAACTCAAGCATTTTATTTAAGGCCTGAGATGAAGCTTATTAACATAAGTGGATAGGATCTTAAAGATTATGGTTGTTACCAGGTGGTGCAAAAAGCTTTTAGTGACCTAGATTTTGGCCCCGATGTACAATACTCATGTAAGTATTGTGCATCCAGAGAGAAATAATTAATCACAGCTTGTTTTTCCACAAATGGCAGTGAAGTCACTCTGATGTACTGAGATGCTGTTGTGCTCCGTTTTAGTCTTAATAGCATTGATATATCGTTACCTTGACAGTCGGGCCACAAACTTCCCACTTCCACCTCAAATTATGATCTCGTAGGTCTTACATGAAAAAAGGACATTAAAATAACATGTTATTTAATGTATAAACAAAGCTGAGTTAGATCTTGAGCTTTGTTCACATTCCTCTAAATAAATGTCATTTCTTCCAGTTTAACAATATTAGTAAAACTGTGTTCGAAAAAAAAGTAGTCCATTTATACCTTCCTGATCAAATAATAATTCTCCGTGCTGATTACTAAGTATTCTGTAATTATATTACCTGGCTCCGTTTTAGCTGAGCCATTTTTCATACTCTCCTCCCAAAATGCAAAGAAGCGAGGAACCAAAAACCCAACCCCCTTGTGTGGTAACGGTTCTGCGCGTTTGTGGTGTGTCCGTCAATACTGTGATCATCACCATGAAATTTGGTCCATAATCTCATGTTCTAGCATCCTCCCCGAGTCTCCTGGAAAAACATGGTGGTGTTAAAAGTTCTCCTGGCTTTTCCTTTCAGATCGACTTTTAGAGAACTTGAAAGTTTTTCTGGTTGTTCCCACTATTTATGAGCCGGTGGCTTTGTCCTGGAGAAATCTGTTTTACTTCTATGTGTTGTAATTAGAAATGGTGACATGGTCTTTCATAACTTCCTTAACTTGGAAAACAACGAGGCTGACGCCCTTTCTGTAACGTGTGGTATTTAAAACCTCAAATGTCCTTTTGATGAATTTGTGCATTCTGTGAATGCTTATTTATCAGAGAGCAGAGAAAAACTTGTGTATTTGCTTCAGTTAATGAATTTAAATTAAAAAATCCCAGTGGTTACTGGTTACAGCAGATACCTTCTGTGCTTTTGTAGAAATCGCTTAGAGGTTCAAGTATTCAGTCATGACATAGGATTTTAGGAGAGCCAGTATGATCTGTGGGCAGAACCAGCTTCTCTAAGATTGGGCATCATAGAATCATGGCATGGTTTGGGTTGGAAGGGACCTTAAAGATCATCCAGTCCCACCCCCTGCCCTGGGCAGGGACACCTCCCACCAGAGCAGGTTGCTCCAAGCCCCCTCCAACCTGCCCTTGAACCCCTCCAGGGATGGGGCAGCCACAGCTTCTCTGGGCAACCTGGGCCAGGCTCTCACCACCCTCACACCAAACAAGTTCTTCCCCACATCTCAGCTCCATCTCCCCTCTTTCAGGGTCAAACCCTTCCCCCTCCTCCTATGGCTCCCCTCCCTGATCCAGAGTCCCTCCCCATCTCTCCTGGAGCCCCTTGAGGGACTGGAAGGGGCTCTAAGGTCTCTCTGGAGCCTTCTTCCCTCAGGTGAGGATGTTCAGGTGAGGCATCTGCTTCGGGGAGTTTCGGGGTGTCTGTGTTGGAACTGGGTGCAGGTTTCCTTATCTCCCCTTTTGTGTCTCCCGTCTCGGGTTCTGTGAGCAGAATGTGAACCGTAATTGGCNTCCTGGAGCCCCTTGAGGGACTGGAAGGGGCTCTAAGGTCTCTCTGGAGCCTTCTTCCCTCAGGTGAGGATGTTCAGGTGAGGCATCTGCTTCGGGGAGTTTCGGGGTGTCTGTGTTGGAACTGGGTGCAGGTTTCCTTATCTCCCCTTTTGTGTCTCCCGTCTCGGGTTCTGTGAGCAGAATGTGAACCGTAATTGGCATAAAATGTCCTTAAATAATCTGCCAGGGATTTGTGCCGTGACTGACAGAGGAGTTTTGTTACATTTGGAAGATGTAGTTACGTGTGAAATAAAACGCAAGGCAGAAGGAGAGTAATTTTCCTTGTTTGGGAGAGCTGATCAGGGGTTGTTTTGGTTCTGCTGGGGGGAAGATGGTCGTTGCAAATAGTTAAATTCTGTGTCTATATCAGTTCTGCTGAAAACTGTAGCAAACAAACACTCTGCTCCTCCTTATTGTCTGAGGGGCTGTGATCATCATATTTTGTATTCAAAGAACAGATCTTAGCTTCGTGGTTTTTTTTTTTTTTTTTGGTTGTTTGTGTGTGTTTTGTCTTTTTTTTTTTTATTATGCTTTTTATCCTATTACTGAACTCTGGAGTTTGACATATTAAAGTTCATGTGCAGTCAGCAAAGTGGTGCATTTTCTGTATAGAAACCGAATCTTAAATTACAGAACTATGTACCAGCCAATTATGTGGTACCTGTCCACGAACCGCTGAGCCCGTAATAACAGTGTGAATTTCTGCGGGAACAGTAATGTGTTAAACACTTGAATATCCCAAACTGTGTTCAGGCCTCGCAGGCAGAGAAAATGAGATACGCCATATATTTGATCTTTTTCCAGCGCTTTTGTAAAAGCTGAAATGTATTTTCTTTGGTGCATCGCTGCCTTTTGGTAAGACGAGGCAAGAAAGTTCCATTTTCTGTCACGAGTTGGCCAAAACCCGGCACGTTTTCGGGGTCTAAACTTGAATTTCTGTTCAGGCTACAAATCGGTGTGAAACCCACGGCTGTTGGGGCTGTACAAAACATTTGTTCAGCTGGAAAATCAGTGGAAAACAGGCCGGGGGGGTGACGTGTCCAGGTGGGAGCGGGGAGCGCTGCGAAGGGGAACCCCCGGCTTCGAGGGATGGGGAAGGACAGTCCATCCCTGCGAGAGGGACCACGGGGGCTTTGTCCAGGACCACCACTTCCCTGACGCTTTGTGAAATGGGATGATTTGATGCTGGATTAAAAAAAAACACCAAACATTGTAGACACTTTACCAGTAGTTAATTTGATGTTTTTGGAAAATATGATGATCTGCTCAACAAAGTTTGTAAAATTGTAACCGGCCTTTAAATGGACTTGAGGTATTTCTAGGCACCGTTGCCCCAGGCTGCTCCAGGGTGGTTGATCATCAATGATGGGGAGGACTTTCCTCCCAGCGTGGAGCCTGCCGTGGTAGGACATTGCTTGGAGGAGTTCTCAGATCTCTTGATAAGACGCGGAGGGTTTCACATTCCGTGCTTTCAGTCTTGCTTCTGAATTACGTGCTGTGAATATTTTTCTTTAGTAGAATTGTCTCTGGAGCCCAGAGTCGATGCTGATCAGTTGTTCTGGGTAGAAATTTGAAGATAGAATGAGGTGGAACAGTTGATGTGCAAAATGTTGTGTGTTACTCTCCGCCTCAGAGCTCACTTTTGTCCATCTGCCTTGATGAGAAATTACATAAATAGCAAATGTGAAGAATTTTTAACCCATTCTCTCTTTTCCTGTTGTTGATTGTTCAAGAAAAACTGTGTTTGGTTCCTCCTAAACCTTGGACCAACTCTACCATAAGGCAGTGCCGCTGAGGTATGGGGTTAGTGCAGGGTTTAACAGTACAGTCGCTGTTCCTGAATTTACATTATTTAATGCAAATTTAATGTAAAAAGGGGAGAGATCATGTGGGGAAGAATCTTGCTATTACGAAACTTATTATTTTTCTTACTGGGGAACTTTAATGCAAAGTTCTATTGCTACAGATACCTCTAAAAATGAGGAATCAGTTTAGTTCAGAGTCTGTATTAATATAAATTTACTTTTGTTTGCTGGGTTTGTTTTATCGATCTATTTTGTTTAAATAGCCATGAATTAAGTTTTGCAGCATGACTTTAGTAAGGCTTGACGTGGTCTATAAACAATGTCGTGTATTTATGTTGGTAAATGTTGTCATTTTGAAATTTATCACTTGCTGATGAATAACTTTCTTCCTTCTCACCCCCTTCCCTGGAATTATTAGACATTGTTTATTAGCTGTGCAGCTGAAGTAGTGGCTTTAGTAACTTTGCTGGTAATGGGATTAACAATTCAGTATTCCATGATGAGGCGCCTTCCAGCTGAAAATTTGAAATTAAAATAATGCTTATATCTCATTGCCAAAATCCTGTGCTTTTGAGTACTCCTGATATATAATCCTTTATTTAAAAAAAAAAAAAAAAAAAAAAGTGATACCATATACCAGTCATCATTCTTATTTATTCAGGGTAGGTTTTTTTAGTTCAATTTCTTCTGCTGTCTTCAGAGCTGTGATTGAAACTTTAAGGATACCTTACGAAAATAGTGAAGTCTATATTTTTTCAAATATTTATATTTTCCTTATGTTTTTGCAAATTTTAATTTTTGAAATTAATTTCTTAATTGTGGAGTTTGTTTTTAAACATTTAGTTCCCAGAAATGCAGGGAGGGGTTATGCCAAAAGGCTTTAGGACGCTGGCTAATTACAGATCGCTTTTTCTGATACGTATTTTTGAGAGTAGTACTTTTCCAGATGGATAATTTTACAAAGTGAATCCTCTTGATATCCTGCTAGATAGAAAACATGTATTTTAATGGTTATAACTACATGAGTATA
The DNA here is from genome assembly GCA_003697955.1 of Calidris pygmaea. Taxonomy (NCBI): domain Eukaryota; kingdom Metazoa; phylum Chordata; class Aves; order Charadriiformes; family Scolopacidae; genus Calidris; species Calidris pygmaea. The sequence goes on along the minus strand of QJSC01000556.1, from coordinate 2,275,355 downwards.
TTTGATCTATGATTAATTTTTGGGTTGTTTTCAGTAGTAGTACATGAGATGACAGAATTGATCTGTTCATATATAATATGTATTTTAAACTAGCTACTTAAAATTGACCCTAGATACTAGAAATGTCTTAATAACTTTTTCTTTCTTATAAAAAGGGTATTTTTGGGGGATCAATTGGTGCTGATGAACAGACTGTTTTAGAAGGTTGACAAGAGTATGTCAGTACAGTAAAATGCTATTAAAAGAAGTTGACCTGAATCCTGCATTTGTCATTTTTGTGACCTGTGTATTCCTTCCTCATTAGAACTATGCAGCACTGATAGAGCAACAAATTAACGAGGACAAACAGAAGTTGAGAGAAAAGACTGTGTACGGGATCCGGCTCACGGAAGAAAAACTTAATGACTTCCGTGACGAGCAGATTGGGCAGCTGAAGGAACTGATGGACGAAGCTACCAAACCTCATAAAAAAATCAGCGTTTCTAAAAACTCGGAACACAAAACCTAAAAAGGATTTAATATTGTTTTAATGCACACGGAAGCACTTTGAAGCCTCCTTTTCTGGTTGGACTTAAATGTGGTTTCTGTGGAATAATGGGTGCTGCTGATGCCATAATTTGTCCGAAACGGATGTCTCTGGCTATTTGGCTTTCTATGCAAGAATAAATGCTAAAATGGAATAATTACAATAATTTTATGTTAATTGTGATATTTTTTCCCTCCTAATGTGTGGTGGGATCACTGTGGCTGCATCCAGGTGCCCGCCCAGCCACTCTGTCACTCTGCTCCTGGGCAGGATGGGGTGGCGAGAAAATAAGATGGAAAAAAAACACCTTGTGGTCAAGATAAAGGTGGTCTAATCAAACAAAAGCAAAGGAAAACAAAACATTTATTCTCTACTTCGCATCAGCAGGTGATGCCCAGCCCCTTCCTGGGAAGAAGGGTTTGTTTTCTGATGTGGATTCAGTCGAGAAAGCACAGAAGTACAAAAGAGTGGGCTGATTTTGATGGAAAGAAATGAGCAGTGTTAGAAATGCATGTTGTGTTGAAATTGAATGTTGGTTTTCTTCTTGAGCTTTATTGTGAAATGTGCTTTAATTGGAAAGATCTATTTCATCATTAAATTGACCTAGTTCATCATTAAATTGACCTTGAAGGAACCCTTGGCTTAGAAATAAAATTCTGCCCTTTTTTTCAAAGCAGGACTCAGATTATTGTTAGTATCTAAAATTTTAAAAAGCCATTCGTGAGTTGGTTGTGGTCTAGTTATAATTCAAAGGCTCTTTAAAGCTTAGTATCTCATATTATTCAGTATTTTGTATAGACCAGAATTTGTGAACTCTTCAATGACAGAAATGATGCTGTTGATAATACTGTGCAACAAACTCCTGTAATTTATAGGCAATAGCTTAAGTCCTCATCAGGACAATGCGTGCCTATTGTAATACTCTTGTGACTAAAAAAAAAAAAAGTCCTACTTTTTTATCTGCTAAGAAGAAACGCCCCCTTTCTGTGCGAAAGGCAGCTTTCATTTCATACTCCAAAACTATTATTAGTTGTGTTCTATTTCTGGACCTTTCCCTGTCTGTTACCCACGGCGTGTTCGAGACAACATAATTTCCTTCCTCTTGGGGGATAACGGCTTTGACGAATGAGCACATTTGCATCTGCCTCAAGTTATAACAACGTCCTGTTTGCCAAAGCTCCGCTCCTGGATCCTGACTGGGGGCAATTTGGGGAGCAGCCCCCTTTGCTCACTCTCCCTTACCTCTTTTCCTAGTTCTTTGCTAGGATTTTAGGTTGCAGGTGGTTCGTTTCTGTTAAAATGTAAATTCCAGTCCCTAAAGGGGCTCCAGGAGAGATGGGGAGAGACTCTTGGTCATGGAGGGGAACCATAGTTCCAGCTGAAGATGGAAAAGGCACAAGCTGAAGTCTTATCAATAAGCAAACAATTTTCAGAAATCTCATTAAAAATTGCCAGGTTTGATATGCAAAATACAAAGCTATACATCTTAACAAGAACAACTAAAAATGCCATTCATCCAGTGTTTTTATTGTTTTTATGATGGGGGTTTATGCTTTTTAACTGGCTGTCCAGCAAGAGCTAATAGAATGTGATGTTTCTCCCTTAAAAATAAATTAGTAATTGAAGGTAGGGTTGATGAAGGAGTTTCATTTCTCAGCTATTTGGGCTTTAATCTTTTTGAATTATTAGTGAGCTCTCTATTTCTCTGTCTTGGATCTGTATTTATGAGAGGTGGGTTATTCACCCGTGAGTCAGTGGCCGAGTTTCCATTGGCTTCCAGGTAAAAATATGGAACAGTTAGGGAAGGAGGAACACCGTGCCTTTCCCTGCCTGTTACCATCTGCTCTAATTTTGACTCTCTGTAGCCAGACTAATAGCAGAGGGTGGGCTGACTGTCTCAGCAGACTGAGAGCGTCCACAGAGGGTCCACGTACCTGTGAGGAAGAGTGAAAGCTGCAGAAGGCATCTCCCATTCTACAGCAAAAGGTGTCTCTACGTACCCTCCTGCTTAACTGCTGGTTTCCAGACTTCTTGGAAAGGGTTCCAAGGTAAATCTACACTTTTCTGGAGGGTGTAGATGCAGCAATGTGGGTTTTGCAGGGCTTGTTTGATAACCAAACTGCCTGATCCTGAGAAGCTGTGGCTGCCCCATCCCTGGAGGGGTTCAAGGGCAGGTTGGAGGGGGCTTGGAGCAACCTGGTCTGGTGGGAGGTGTCCCTGCCCAGGGCAGGGGGGTTGGAACTCAATGATCTTTAAGGTCCCTTCCAACCCAAACCATTCTATGATTCTTGACACCCACCTCCTGCCAGCCTTTGGTACCCGAGAACCTCACAGTGAGGAACGATGGTGCTGGGAAACCCTCCCCTTTGAACCACAGGAAGAATTTCACCATAAAGACTGACACAAATCCAATGGTTGGTGTTAGAAGTAGTTGTGTTGTAAAGGACCTGCTGCTGTTCTTGGAGGTTACAAACCTGCTGCAAAAGCACTGGCTTTGGTAGGGACATTTTTTCAGCAGTTTTGGTGGCCACAGCTCTGCCCTGGGAACAGACTCAGCAGTACTGAGTCCGTGTCCACCGATGAGGGCATGTGAAGATCAGAGAATTAATTAGATTTTATGTGGATGCAATGCAACCATTATATGAGTATAATATAAAGTATTCTTTGTTCATTGAAAGTGAGAGCTGCAAGTCACCGTATAAGTTGAACGTTTAAATGACTAAGAACTGAGTGGTTTTGCCACTTGCAGCAGTGTGTGTCGTGAGTACGTCAGGTGTTTCAAAAGTCCCATTTATGTGTTAAATGGTGTTACGCAACACCTATCACTTGCGGATACTCGGGTGCTTGTGTCTGGGGAGTGCGCTGTTCAATCTGCTCTCTCAGACTTTCAAAGCTGGTACTTGAGACTATAAAACCAAAATCCCTAATTTAATAAAATGTCCTTTAGTCACTGAATACCTGGCAACTTGTTATAAATGCTGAGGAACATGGAGAGAAGTGGGTATTACTACTGTAAAACCCTTCATAAATAGGTTGTTGAAATACCACCATTTGCAGCAGCGTTTCCAGCGCAGATGAACCTGCTGTTTTATGCCAATTATGCTCCTTGAAGGATGAAGTGAAATTTAAATCATCCGTTAAGTGAGCTGACGTATTTACTATTTTTTTCCCTAAAGGTCCCTATTTCTGGGTTTGACTGGAAAAAACAACTAGTACAGAATCTTAAAAAGACCCAAGTCCCTCAGCCTGTCCTCATCAGAGAGATGCTCCAGGCCCCTCATCATCTTTGTAGCCTCTGCTGTCCCCTCTCCAGCAGCTCCCTGTCCTTCTGGAGCTGGGGGGGCCCAGTTTATGAGCACTGAAGTCCAAGGCAGTGGCTGTACGGCCCCATTCCCAACCCTTCAGCTCCATCAGCCGCCTCTTTGGGTTGTTGACATACCCGAATCCCTATGCTTTCCCACAGCCATGCGTGCGTTAGTCTGGAGATGGCATCCAGAAACATCCAGAAACACCACGTGGAGATGCTCCGGGACACATAAATCAATCAGGTGGAATTGCCTTCTCTGTTTTCTCTTCTTCTCTCTTTTCATCGGCTCTGTGAAGCCACAGTTGGCTGCCAAAGTGAGAGGTGGCCTCCTGGCTCTTCATAAACACCTTCTGTAGCCTGCACGCATTAAGAGCATCCTGGCTAAGGGGGTAAGGACTCTTTGCCGACTGGCAGTGATTTAAAGCCTGCCTAATTGGCTTTCAGAATCAAAAAAAACCCAAAAAAACCAAAAAGAAGTGGGATGCCAGGGGACACTTTATAGGAATTTACTAGTTCGATCCCTAATCCCGAACTGTGGTGGGGATTTCACTGGTTACCACAATAAAAGCTCACTAATAGCTATACGGTGAGACAAAGCAAGGAAGGAATATCGACCTGGAATGCCAAGGGGGTACTTGGAGTTAGAGGCAATCCTGTAAAAGCTATTCAGATGTTATTGACATCCTACAGTGTGGGTAGTTATTCTGAAACCAATACTCAGCAAGTTTATAGGCCAAAATATAATTCCCCCCATCTGAAAAAACCTGGGTGTGCTCTAAAAGTCCGTGAAATCAGTCTCAAATGAAGGGAGAGCAAAGCAGCCCCTGAGAAAACATCTAGAGAACTGGGAGGGGGATCTGGGAGGTCCTTGAAACCCAGAATGTCTTCAAATGCCAAGTGCAAAGTTAAGAAATTGATGCCGCCCTTGAAAGTCAGTTGTTTGTGTCTCGCTGTGAAATACGGTGTGGTTCCTCTGCGGTGTGCTCCTGGCAGAGCAGGTCGCTCGTGGGCTGGAGCCGCTGTCTCCTCTGCTCTTACCTGCCGCAAATCTGTGCAGCTCACAGGTGACCAGGGAGCCCGGGGGGCTTCTGAGAGTAAACCCCAAACTTTGCGGGATGAAACCTGCTTTGCCAGCTTTCCCTGAATTGTGATAGTTAAGCTGGGGTGTGAGTTCCCAGGTAAGTGACTGCGTCTTGGCCCAGCTTGTTTTCTTGGTTACTCCTATCAGGTTGGGTGGGTGGGTGATGGTTTTGTTTGATTCTACAAGGTTGAAATTTCCCTCTGGTATGGAAGTCCCAGATGACCTTCATATTTGGCTCCGCTTAACTCAGTTTTATATTACCAAAGAACTACTTGATAAGTTAAAAATTGTAGCTATAACTTTTCAAGTTCAGGAAGAGTTACAAAAACCAATGGCAAGGGCTCTTAAGACCGCTATAAAAAAGTTCCTGTAAGTAACTAAGATGTTAGAAATCTGAAAATGCCTGAGCTATACTCCAGAAAAAAAAAAAAGAAAAAAGAAAAAGGCTTAGAAAATGAATAATGTAATTGCTTTCTGCTGAACATAATATACGTAGCAAGATCTCGGTGCAGCTCTGTGCATGTGTCACATGAACCTTGCGTGTGATTTATAACCACTTCTGGGTCTCATCATTCCCACGTAACCCCTTCTATGAAAACAAACCAATCACTGTGTAATTAGTTAGGGGGTAGTCATTTGTGAGAGCAAAACTTTGTTTCCTGCCTAAAGGGAGCTGGGGAGAGCTATAAACATGAAATATCAGCGCTGCCCGTGGGATTCAATTGCTGTGATCCAATAGCTCCCACGATTAATGTCACGTATTGCTGTAGCATGGGTGTTTTGGGAACACGAGGTGTGATGTGTAGCTGTGATTAAAAGCTAAACCCAACGCTCTGCGTTTCGTTTGGCTTCTTTCTAAATCAGGTTTCACCGGATGGGGCAACCTTGCAGCATCCTCTGTGGCCAAAAGAGTCCTTGTGCCAGTGGGGAGCCGGGGAACATCCCCATATGGGAAAGAGGGACTCATCTCCATCTCTTATCTCCATCTCCAGTGCCATTCCCCACAGTTCCTGCTCCCAGTACCTCCCCAGGCAGTGGGATCAGGTTCAGGGGGCTCAGGGCAGCCACCTCCATCCTCTGCATGGCAAAGAAGAGCATGGCACAGAAAGCCACTGAGGGAAATCCTGATGATATCCTGCAGGGATTTTCCCCCTGCCCTCAGGGGGCTGAGGAGTGGACTGCGAAGTGTTCACTTCTTCATTGAATCACAGAATGGTTCAAGTTGGAAGGGACCTTAAAGCCCACCCAGTGCCACCCCCTGCCCTGGGCAGGGACACCTCCCACCAGACCAGGTTGCTCCAAGCCCCCTCCAACCTGCCCTTGAACCCCTCCAGGGATGGGGCAGCCACAGCTTCTCTGGGCAACCTGGGCCAGGCTCTCACCACCCTCACACCAAAGAAGTTCTTCCCCACAGCTCATCTCCATCTCCCCTCTTTCCGTGTCCAACCCTTCCCCCTTGTCCTATGGCTCCCCTCCCTGATCCAGAGTCCCTCCCCATCTCTCCTGGAGCCCCTTGAGGGACTGGAAGGGGCTCTAAGGTCTCCCTGGAGCCTTCTCTTCTCCAGGCTGAACCCCCCCAACTCTCTCAGCCCCCCCTGGAGCAGAGGGGCTCCAGCCCTCCCAGCATCTCCGTGGCCTCCTCTGGCCCCCCTCCAACAGCTCCATGTCCTTCTGCTGTTGGTGGCCCCAGAGCTGGAGACAGCACTTGGGGGTGTCTCCCCAGAGCGGAGCAGAGGGGCAGAGTCCCCCCCTAGCCCTGCTGGCCACGGGGCTGGGGATGCAGCCCAGGACATGGGGGGCTTTTTGGGCCACCAGCGCACATTTTCTTCCCCTTGCCAACAGATGTGACAGACGGCTCCTCCTTCCAGGCTTGGGACCACAGGCCTTGCAGTGCTTTTGGTGTGCACCGTGCTTCGCTGGCGTTCGGGAGCGGCTGTCTGAAAGGATTTATAGCACTTGGCATCTTCCTGTGAAATATTTATGGCGGTACTATATTCTGGTGAATCGTATTGCTGGCTCATGCAATTCGGATGATAAAAATGCCCTTTTGTAATCTACGGAAAAGGAACCCATCAGCGCTGGAGAAATGAGATTTGCTGCCGGCAGCGCCACCGAGTAGCTGGACTCCAGGCCATGGGCAAGCACCGTCCCCCCCATAAATCCCAGATGAAGGTGGCAAAAATCACTCGATCCATGGGGCTGGTACTGCTTGTGCCAGGGATGGAGACCCTTGGCCTGAGAATGAACCTGGACCAGAGACAGAGGGTGGCTGAGGAGCGGCATCGCTCACCCTCAGGCACCTGGAAGAGAAATACCCCCCAAAAGCCTCAGACAAAATAAATTCACATCCTTGGCCTCCTCTGCTGAGAAGGACAGAAATTGCAAGGATCCGCAATGCCTGCCTAGAGGCAGGAACGATATTTCATTGGGTTAAAGGGAACCTTCCCGGTCCCTGGGCACACGCATAAATGTCGGCGCAGAAAAAAACACTCCCAGGAATGAGTTTTCATCAAAAGCAGAACTGAGCTATGAAATTGCGTTCAGTATAACCGTGATTTTCTCTTCTCACTGCAGGACAGGACTCCAAGGGATGCAAGAGGGAAAGGGTTGAAATGAAAGCCTTCACTTTCCATGGAGGTTTTTAGTTCTCCCTCTGTGCGTTAGTTTTCAGTCCTTGAAAGTGTGTCGTTTTGTGCCAGCAGCCCCCGGCACTGCCCTGGCAGCCCCCATCCCACCAGGAAAGGAGGTGGTGGTGGGTCAATCTCCTCCTTGCTGCTCAGTCCAGCCGTTCCCTGCTCCCAGGACACAGATGTGGGGCAGAGCTGGCTTTGGGGGAGACGGTGGCTGCAGCCAACTACCCCCATGTGGGTCCTTTCGAGGAGACATCCCCAGGGACCTTGTGGGGATGGTGCGGTCGGTGGTCCTCTGGTCAAAACTGCCCCCAAGAGCCAAGGGTGTTTGCGCTCCTCAGTGCTCAGTTGGAAGCAGACCAAGCTCTTCCCACAGGTACGTTTGCTGGGTTTGGAGGTTTTTTGCCACATTTTTATGTGAACTGAAAATAAATCAGTACAAAGTTTCAAATAGCCAAGTTTAGCAGGTCTCTGATATAATCATCCGGGTTAGAAACCAGCCATCACCTGGAGGGCGTCACAGAATCATTTAGGCTGGAAAAGACCCTCGAGATCATCAAGCCCAACCGACAAAGGAATCTCTGTCCACAGCAGCCTTCATCCACCTCTGAACTTCAACAGCCCAGATCCTTCACATCCTTCTGCAAATCACTGCTCATTCTGGAGTGTGACAAAATACACACCTTATGCACAGCCTGTACCAATATCTATAAATCCAGCATTTAGTAGCTTGACACACTGATAAAATATCACATTATTTATTCCAACCTTATAATCAGAAAGTCAGAGTTACAGTAAATGGAATCTTTTCTATCCTCTGTTTTAAAAGGTCTAATTATTTTATTACTCAATGTATGTACATGCGGATAAGTAATAATTATTCTGAGTATTATCCTGCATAATAGACCTAGTTAATGCTCAGAGATAATAGCACAGAGACAGCTCATTATACCAATTTGTACAAAAATAACAGAATTATTTTTTCTTCTGAACAAACTTAGTCTGCTTTGATAATAACAAGTTTCATCACTTCTTTATTTGCTGAGAGATTAAACTATGTGCATCATAGTGATTATTATTTCAATGATGAATCACCATGTGCTGGATTTATACCGGATTCAAAGAGGAATTTGAAGACAGATTCATGTAAGGCAACACTAAAAGAAGGATGATCCTGAAATTATTGCACATTTGTTTATAAACAGCCTTTTTACAGGAAATGTCATTTTTGAGTCCATGCTGCTCACAACTGAGAAAACTCAGATGAGGGCAGAGAGAAGGAAATGGGGATGTTTTCCAGTATCTCAGAATTTTTAAATACTGCCAGCAGTGGTGACTCCACCACTTCCCTGGGCAGCCCATTCCAAGGCTTAATAACCCTTTCTTTGTAAAAATTGTTCCTAATATCCATTCTGAACCTCCCCTGGCACAACTCGAGGCAGTTCCCTCTTGTCCCATCACCTGTTCCTGGGGAGAAGAGACCGACCCCCCCTGGCTACACCCTCCTTTCAGGGAGCTGGAGAGAGCGAGAAGGTCTCCCCTCAGCCTCCTTTTCTCCAGGCTGAACACCCCCAGCTCCCTCAGCCGCTCCTCACAAGACTTGTGCTCCAGACCCCTCACCAGCTCTGTTGCCCTTCTCTGGACCTGCTCCAGCACCTCAGTGTCTTTCTTGTCGTGAAGGGAAATGGCTACTGCAGAAGACAATATTAAAATGTCGTAGTGGGGAGGGTGGGTGGCACTTCAAGCTTCACCTTTTTATCTGCTGCTCATTATCTTCCAGACTTGCATTTCTATATATCACATGCCAAACGCTCTTTCCTTCTCTAAGACTCCAAAGACTCTAAGACTTCCGTCTCTAAGACTCTGGGCCAGGCTGGCCAGACCTTTGTTCTTGGCCTGTGGTTGATCTTGCTTCATTTTCTGTCTCAAGAGCGTGACCTTCTGCTCTTGGAATGGTCCTGAGGAACGGCAGTGGGTGTTATCCATTTCTCAATGGCAGTGATTTTAAGGCGGGGGCTGTTTGTTGTTTGCTTGCCGGGTGTTTCAGGACACCTCGGGAATAACCGAACCATGTCAGATAATGAAGAGAAACCAATTCATCTCCTGCTCTCTTGCAAATCCCAGACACTGGGTTAATCACGCAAATGATTAGGAACTCCAAGCAGACTGGTGGAAGATTTTAATTCTGTTTGTTGAGAGCTGTAAACATAATTGATTTACATTTTTTCTCCAATAAGTTAATTTGAGAGAGTGTTCCCATTGTGAATAATATCAGATCCAAGGCTATATGGCTTACAAATCTCTCTGACTCCACTGGAGAAAATACAGATCACTCCTTGCTGCAGAAAGATGAAAAGGATGAAGGCTGATGACTGGTAAATGTTGGCTTCCTGTAAACAGAAATTACCAAATCTGACAAATGCTATACATTAGCAGTGTAACACAAGAAGCAACACGCTCTCCATTATCCCTGATAAGTTAATGGATCAGTGCTGAAATAATAAAAAAAAAGTAAATAAAAAATTAAAGAAAATCTTCTTTGGAAGCAAAGTCTCCAGCTTGATTCAGTTCAGTTTTGGATTTAAAGAATTCTATTTCCTAGAAATATTGCAATTAACTAAAGTGTTGGTGTATGAAACATTTTTCCATTGCAAAATGTCGACTGGCTGAAGATGAAGGTCCCTACAGAAGGGCATACCTTTAGATAAAATGATTTTTTAATGCGGTTATTATGAAGGTGCAATTAGCTCCCACTCTAAATATGATTCTTTCTGGACTAAGTCTCTGAAAAAAAAAAAAAAGGAGAAAATAATAATTTTGAAATGCATCTAAAAATTCTGCTGCTGCACTACAAAAGACAGGCTGGATGTTTCCTGCCCCATCCAGTGAATTCTATGGATGGGTGCTGTTGTGGATGCCACCGTGGATGCCATCGTGGATGCCACCGTGTGATTAGGATGTGCGGGCCAGAAACCATGTGGATGGTGCTGGGGTGGGTGCCCAGAGGGTGGACAGGTGGTCTTAGCTCCTTCTCCTTTGCCAAAGCTGCCGTGTGAGGGACCCCAAGTTCTCCAAACCTCCATCTTTCCAGAGATGGAAAACCCTAATTACTTTTAGCTCAAGGATCCTGGCCAGGACACCCAGAAGCAACAGAGTGTGGGCTGTCATGAGAAGTGGAAGAATATTACAAATTTGCTGTGAAATGCAGATTAACGTTAATGATATGTGAACATTTTGTTGAGTTACAAAAGAAGGAGAAAAGGACTGTGCACTGTGAAATTGTACTTGAAGTCAGTGGCGACTGACTGTTAATTACAGAGTTAAATATGGTGCAGATGCTATAGTCAAGGACTTGTCCAATATTGCTGTCCTGAGGCAGACCTGGGCCCCATCCTTTCCCATTTCCTATTGAAATCCAGTGATTTCTTTCTAAGCTTTAGCTTCTCAGAGACATGAGAATAATTGCCCCGCCCTTTAAGAGATTCCTAGGATCCAGTCTAGCTCAAATTAGATAAAGAAGGTTCTCCAGAAGCTCAAACATCTCTGCAACATAAGCAGACCATGTTTCACCCTGTGGTTTTTTTTCACCCTATATCAGCTCTGCTTAAGATGAGGAGCTCAGATGGGACCTAATTTCCGTTGTGAAACCTCATCATGCCCTTGGAAAACATAATCCTGATTTTGTATCGATTAGAATCATAGAATCATAGAATTGTCCAGGTTGGAAGGGACCTTTCAGACTATCCAGTCCAACCATCAATGTAAGTCTGATAAAAGCCATCACTAAACCATGTCTCTAAGCACTATGTCAACCTGGCTTTTAAATCCCTACAGAGATGATGACTCCACCACTGCCCTGGGCAGCCCATTCCAAAGCTTAAGAACCATTTCAGTGTAAAGATTTCTCCTGATATCCATCCTAAACCTCCCCTGGTGCAATTTGAGACCATTTCCTCTTGTCCCATCGCCTGTTCCTGGGGAGAAGAGACCGACTCCCCCGGCTACCCTCTCCTTTCAGGGAGTTGGAGAGAGCGAGAAGGTCTCCCCTCAGCCTCCTTTTCTCCAGGCTGAACACCCCCAGCTCCCTCAGCCGCTCCTCACAGGACTTGTTCTCCAGACCCCTCACCAGCTCCGTTGCCCTTCTCTGGACCCACTCCAGCACCTCAATGTCTTTTTTGTGGTGAGGGGCCCAAAATTAGCTCACAGGTTTGCAGCCCTTTGCTTTGTTCCACAGCCCCAAGCTCCCCATGTTTTTTCCTTATATGAGCAAATTTTTTTGGTGCCTGGTGGTTCTGATGGCTCTTGCAGCTCGCTGCCCGGGGAGCTGGTGGCTTGGCTCGTCTGTAGCCGCTCTGGGTGCTTGGCTGGATCCAAGAGCTTCAGAAGTTCCCGGATCAGCTCACTAAGCCTCGTGTTGTGTTCCCTGGGAGAAGGCAGATGCGGCTCAGCTGCAGAGACGGGTCATATCCCCCATAACTCATCCATCAGCGCTTTCTGAGGGGACAATATTTCATCGACAGGAAACAAAAACATTTTTTAAACTGTCCTTCACGGGGTGAGCTGTTGCCCCGGGTGATTAATCGTGGTGATTCATCACAGCTTCATTTCTTTTGGGAAGGACTCTCTCTGCTCCTCCACACCTCTGCATGCCACTATCTGTCAGGTGGGCTGGGCTGGATTGCTCCACGGAGAACCTGGCATCGGTAGGACACTGAGACGTATCAAACCCTGGAATTACTGATTACTTTCCTCCCCATGTTTCAGATGAGTTTGTTCAGACAGACGAACGCACCCGGCATGCCTTGTTAATCAGGTTTTTTGTAAGTGTACTATTTTTTCGTGGCTGAAAGCACCGTGTTTGCTCACGCTCGGTCCAAAAGCGGCTCTGAAGGATGACAGCTCTCGTAACACTTCCATTTTCAACCTGTGCCTCAGAAACTCTGGAAATCTGCTGGTTAAGTAGGTGTCCTATTTGCTCTTTCTATTGCTCTGTGTTATCTGTCAGCATATGCCCCTACAGGTCTTCCACTGCTTTTTATCCATAGACTTACTAATCTTTAGAGACAGTGGAACAGAAGCTCTGGAAGCAAGGGCTGGGGAACCGTGGGGCTCTCTGCACAGCTTAACTGGCTGTAACACCCAGAAAGGACCTGGAAAAAAAAATATCCTGAAATACCCGTCCTGTCATCTCCTCCTCTAGTCATTCATCATTTGCTTACCCTTGAAGTTTAACTCGGATGGAGGAGTGCTGAGGGGCAGCCGAATCCCTGGACCGAAGCTGTGCCCGGCCAAGCTGCCGGGAAGGCCGACGCAGACCCCTGGGGCTGGGGGTAACCCCTCAAGGGAAGAAGGAAGAGCCCCCATCTCCAGGCTCAACCCCAGAACCAGCCTCGACATGGGCCGGTAACTTGCGCTGGCAGCCCAGAAAGCCGACTGCATCCTGGGCTACATCAAAAGAAGTGTGGCCAGCAGGGCTAGGGGGGGGATTCTGCCCCCTCTGTTCTACTTTTGTGAGACCCCACCTGGAGTCCTGCGTCCAACTTTGGAGTCCTCAGCAAAGGAAGGACATGGAGCTGTTGGAGGGGGGCCAGAGGAGGCCACGGAGATGCTGGGAGGGCTGGAGCCCCTCTGCTGGGAGGGGGGGNACACTGAAAGAGGGGAGATGGAGCTGAGATGTGGGGAAGAACTTGTTTGGTGTGAGGGTGGTGAGAGCCTGGCCCAGGTTGCCCCGAGAAGCTGTGGCTGCCCCATCCCTGGAGGGGTTCAAGGGCAGGTTGGAGGGGGCTTGGAGCAACCTGGTGTGGTGGGAGGTGTCCCTGCCCAGGGCAGGGGGTGGCACTGGGTAGGCTTTAAGGTCCCTTCCCACCCAAACCGTTCTATGAGTCTATGAAACCACTTGTGTCAGTTGCAGGCACGCAATGCTCCTGGGGAAATGGGTGTGCAGCACAAGGCATCCGACGCTGGAACGCAGCTGCACCAGAACAGCCTTGCTCTCATCTAGAGAGATGAGCCAGTTACCTACAGTCCCAATTATTGATCATTTAAGCAATATCGAGAAAACTTTACTCAGTTTTTTTGCTGAAGAAAAACACCCACCAATGCGCAGTTTAACTCAAATTTTTTTTTTTTGTCTTGGGTTTTTTTTTTAAACTTTCTTAATAACACAAGAGACCAAAAATGCCCTTGCAATGTGGCCATTTGTGCCCACTGCCCAAAGGTGTATGAGGACAGACAGTTCCAGCTACACTTATTTACTTGCTTAAAGTCAGTAAGCGAAGTCAAGCTGCCGTCAGCTTTGGTGATTATCTCTGGGCAGTTCTGTTTTGAGGAATCTGAGATTAATTCTGCTTTCCACTATAATGGCACGGTTGTGTCCTCCAAAAATGTATACATCGTTCAATTTTTTTTAAAAGATAATTGAATTTCTCACTAATCATGAGCTGAAGTAAGTAACCTGCAGGATGCAAGCAATGCTGTATATTTAATAAACTCTGAAGGAATAAATAATAGACCTTTTATGAGAGGTTACTCTTGAGTAAAGAAGAGCTATTAAAGTGATTTCTTTCTCCAATTTCTAAACAAATGGTAGCTACTGAAAATGGGATGCACCTTTTTAACCTAATGCATTTTTATACTTTATAAGCAGAAGAACATTGTTTTCTACTGCCAGACAGTGCCATATAGCTGACTTAAAAACAACATGAAAAAAGGCTTTAATAAAAAAAATCTTTGAAATACCTGGTCCTCAAGAATATGGTTTAGTGATTTTTTTATTGCTTATTTCTTATTTATTTTTTGTCAGGTTGATGGTTGGACTAGATGATCTTTAAGGTCCCTTCCAACCTAGACGATTCTATGATTCTACTATACTCTTAATTACAAAGCCTTTCTGGTATTTTGCTGGTGTTCCTGCACCCAGCCACTTCTGCTCGGATTTTCCGCAAGAAATGGTGGTTTATGCCATCATGAGAAACAGTATTACTTTAGTCTTTAATAGGCAGACACCTTTTCCATGACTGCAGGCAAGATTTACAGACACGGACAGGAGGCTGCTATATATTAGGGTCCTTAATTGCTCATACTTAAGCTGGTATCAATAAGCACTGGATATTAATCACTGGCAACTACCAATTTCTAACTGTAAGATCTCATTCAGATAAAGACCCCTTGAATTAAGTGTCATTAAAACCTGTCCTTCACGTAAAATGTGCTTTTTCATCTCAATAGGGACGGTTTGCAGCCCATCTTTAGGGATCTCCCTTGAGTATCACTGTGGTACTGATGTGTAATTTTGGTTCTTGATGGAAACAGTTCTCCCAATTCTGATATCCTAATTTACATTTATTTTAATAGCAGCTGATTCCTTGGTATTCGTTAGTCCAGTTTCTGAAAGAATATTGTTTTTTGTTTCTCCCGATATGGAACAACTATTAGAACTACTATCTTGTGTAAATGGGGAAAAAGATGATGAGGGAAAGTACCTCAAGTCAGGTATGGATGTTGTGGTTAAGCCGACAGCAAAGCCAGCGTATCCTGAGTCTCAGCCATCTGAATGAACCCATTTTGGCTTCCCCCATCGCCCCCTCGGTTACTCCAGATCAGGTGCAGATTTTGGCTGTGTCGCTGCCGCAGAACCAGACCTTCCCCACCTGCCCTTTCCTGAGATGTCAGCTCTGCCTCAGCAAATCCCGCCGAAGTAAAACTAGACCAAAAATACTTAAGTGAGGGGAAAAAACCCCAAACCCGTCTTTGTGCAATTTTTAAGAATCAGAAGTGAAAAGCAATCCCTTCAGTGCCATGTGTTACGTAGATTGAATATCAGCATTACAGAATGAAATGGGAGACCTGTGACCTTGTTGGTGCGAGTCACGGGAAGTATGTGACAATAAAATGTATTATTTCACGCCGAAGAAGTCAAAAGAGGCCCTCGGCGATCCTTCCTCTCTGCTATGAACTGGCGTTATGGCCTCCCACCAGCCTGGCCAAGCGCCGGTGCCACCGGTGTCACTGGTGCTCATGGAGCCAGCAGTTCGGAACCAGCAATTTTCCAGACCATCAGGCACCGACCAAGCACCAGCTCGAGCCTTTCAGGAGACGCCTCTTTAAAAAGCCTTTTCAAAGCAGCAAATTCAACTGCCTTTAAAACTAATAAAAGCAACACCTACATTGAAAGGCCTGTCTTACAGTCTGGGGGGGTTTGTATCGCCAACTTAGAGGTCTGGCCAAATTTTGCAGCAGATCCTTGTGCAATTCACTTTTCTTCCTCTCCCCCCCACCCCATACTGTGGCAGGGAACTCTTATTCTGGTGAAGCACAAGCAGCCCCCTGGAAGCAGGATTGTCAGCAGTAAGAAAGTCCTTGTAGGTTGGGGCTCACAGAAGGAGAAGTATCTGTAATTATTACCTTGCAAGGTAATAGAGCAGCAGAGAGAAAAAAAAGACAAGCAGTAACACTAATGGCATGACAGCAGGCGATAAATTCAACCTCCGTATGAATAAGTTCAGTGAATGCAACAACCTAAAACTTGGGGGTGAACCATCCAGCACTGATGCCACTGTACGTGATAAAAGTTACTTTCAGCTTACAACGCTAAGCTGTATCATTTTCCCAAAGGGCAATTCTGGAGAGCACCCATTCATCCTGAAGGGTGTTATTCCACACCGTGCCCTCTTTCCCCATTACCTCCCTTGCACCTGGGTAAGTATTGCTAGTTTTGCTCGCTTTTCATAGAATCATGGAATCGTCTAGGTTGGAAGGGACCTTACAGATCATCTAGTCCAACCATCAACCTAACTCTGACAAAAAATAAAATAAAATAAAAAAAAATTACACACACCACTAAAGCATATTCCTGAGGACCCTGTCAACCCATCTTTTGACATGGTATTATTATTTTGCCAACACCCATTACATTACCTGTACATTTCAATTGCAGGACTCCTTAAAGTGTATCTATTTTTTTTTTTACCACATGATGTATTATTTTATCAAAAAGCAGAGTTGTCTTGATAACGTCTATGTGGGTTTGATCCAGATGAAGGCAACACAGAGGCATTTTCCACAGGATGTGATGATTTGTTTTCTTCATCGCCTCTGGTTTCTGTCAGCAGCAAACATTTTTCACATTTAAATATCTCCTGTCTTGAAGTATGATTATTTGCATTTCAGAAGAATCTAATCATCGTCCCTGAAGGGAAAGGTGCAAGTCTAATGAAATTTACTTAATAACGTAAGTTAGCAAAAATCTCCCAACTTCCTCACCTCACACACAGCTCAGTAAATGTATGTCAGCACTGAGTTAGAGAACAGTAATTGGCTCAGTTCTTGGTGGCAGCAACAGAGGGTTTATCCAGGGGGAATAATATCGTTAAATAAACCCTTGAATAAACCATTTGGTGTTATGGAAAAAAAAAAGAAAAAGAAAAAAAAAAAGAGGAGAAAGAAGATGGCAAATTTCAAATATGAAACTCTTAAATTGTTTGCATAGTGTGCTTGTTTGTTTAATGTGGTATAAAACAAGTGTTGTGTGGTAGCAATTTTGCCCAGAGATACCACACAACTGGCCACAGCCAGTGGGAAAATAAAGCAGCATTTCAACACATGTGGTGATGGTTTGAGGTCGTGTCTTGGGCAGCATGCTGTTAATGAGGCAATTCCACAGTCTTTACAAATATAAACTTGTTTTCTGGAGTTCCTCTGCTCTGGAGTATCAACAGGCTATAAAACCACCATTCTTCATATTTTCATGCTTCTCAAGCTGGGTACTTCATCTTCCGGACTTCTCACATATCCACATTCAATTTTCTAGTGCTTTGTGTTTTAAGTAATTTAACAAGATAAATTCAGCTTTGGCTTAGAGAAAAAGTATTCCTCAGCATGTTTAGATCTGCAGTTTTGGCTCTCAAACACCAGGACAAAGTGGAGAATATTTTCCACAGAAGAATTTTGACATTTCTTTCCATACTATATATTGTAGAGCCTTAGGTGCCAAGGGAATAAGAAAGAGCTTGAATTACCAAAATAAAACTCACACAGGGAATTTACATTCCACACTGTTTATAGGAATGTGTTTTTATTTTGTAAAATATGTCGTGGGTTTAGTAAACGAAGAACGATCCTGTAATAAATAAGGCTATAAGAGCTTCATTTTAAAGGTCACCTTCTGGGGTGATAATATTCTCTTGAAATATAGTGAAAAATTTTACTATGTGGTAGAAATAATGGTAAATTGCATTCATTGCATATTCATTAATTCTGTTCTACTTTCATTCAAAGGAGACACTCAGTGCCAAGACCATCTGACTGGAGCATGAATGTTAGACAAGCCATTAAGTGCTACTGAAGAGGAGCAGGTTTCTTTGGTTTCACACTAAATATTTTACATCTACTGTCCTCTTGAACTTCATTAGACGCAGAGGTTGAATACTCATTTGGAAGTTGTAGTGGCAGTAAAAAAGGATGTTAAAAAATGTTGAAAGCCGTGGCCATCCCAGTTCAAAGTGTTGCTGTCCTACAGCCAGGTCAGGTGTGGTGAGGATGCCACAAAGTTCTCTGACTTGAGGTTGGCTTCTGTTCAGGTAGAGAGAGAGCTTGCCTTTTTTTTCAGCCTAAAAGTTTTAAAGCCCTTGTAATTCTTCACGTGAAGTCAACCCTTCCGATCCTTTGCAAAACACACAGCAACGAAAAGCACACCGTTTTTGCACATTTTACAGCGTGTTAAAAGGTCCCTTTTCACTAAAAGAAGACATTTTTCTCCCTACATGGCACAATAACCTGGCGCGTCTTTGCTCATGATAACTTATGCTGTAAAGGGGGCAAATCTATCTGGAAGAAACAAGGATTAATGTGAGCCTCCAGCCCACCTCCCACCCCTGACCTTTGCAGCACAGGTAATTCTCTGGGGGACTTGAGGGCTCTGCTTTCAGAGTTTGAAAATATCTAGTACATTATCAGGAAAGTATTTTTGGTACTTTTCTTGTAGGACATGCTGGGAAAGTCAATTATACCTACTGTTTGATTAGTGGAGTGCCAGCTCATGAGTTTAATTTAGTTTAGTCTTAAAGAAGGTGTCTCTCCAGCAGTGCCACTGAAAAGCTTAATCCATGTTAAATGCAGTAGAAATATCACCCTGAGAGCTGAAACGAGGGCTGGAAGAGATGCCAGCTGAGGCCAGGCTTGTGTTCTCAGAGAAGGTCTCAGACCCACAGCTCTGAGAGGCTGGAGAGGACCCCATAGCCCCTGTGGTGGCCTCATGGCGAGGTGTGGAGTCCCTTCTCCCCATGCCTTCAGGCTGTGGCACCCACAGTGATGCCCAGGGATGGGACTGTCTCGACTCTCCTCCTGGCTGCCCCACTCCTGGACAGGGTGGTGGGACGGGTCCTGGACTTCTAGAGAGGTCCCCCATGGCTCCTGGTTCTCCAGGACCCCTCCAGGGCATGTGGCACCCTGACACCAAACTCTGTTCAACATCACACATCTCCTCTTCTGCAGTTTTTTCTTGCCTTAAAAAGAAATACATAAATCGTTGTAGAGCAGAGTTATGATTCATGACTAGATATTAATAAATTCATGTGGGTAAATATTTGGTTCCTTTCAGCTCTGTAGAGAACAATTAGATGATGAACAGTACAATTAATAGTGCCAGGGCATACCTTCACAGGGGAATAAATACAACAATTAGTGTCTTATTTTATCGGTTGTGTAGGATTGCTTCTAGCTGTAACAACTAGGATATTCACAGAGCAGGCTGAGATCGCATACAAAACATCAGCTCCTCGCAAATCCCAGGACTGTGTAGTTTGGGAAGAATAAAACCTGCTTTGGGATGGAAACTTCTTCTGGACCAGCGTAAGCTCAGAGATCATCTTTACTTTTTTAGAAAGCTCGGGAGTAGCTGATAGAGCTAAATTTTGAGTTCTAATCTTGAGCTGCAACCCAGAAACTGGTGACTGTGCGCTCAAGTGACTGGGATGTTCTGGAAGCCAGGGATGCTACTGACACAAGATCTCACACCGCGGCTGGCCGTACCCTTACCCACTCTGCCCCAGGATGGAGATGGGCTTCTCCCTGGACCCTCTGTCCAAGCAGGTACTGGGAGTCAGGGACAATGGGGTAGGATGTGGGAAAGCAAAGATAGTGCTGTGCAGCCTCCTATCATCTTCCCTCAACGAGGTGTGGAGCTCCAGCCACCAACGTAGGAAATGGTTGGATTAGATGGAGGTTCCTTCCAGCCTAGATAATTCTATGTCTCTATGAAATGCCCGTGAGACAGCAACGAGCTCCCGTTGGGCTACGTGTCATGTCTAATTTCACATGACAAAGTCACAATTCACATGGGATAACTTCTGACAACGGAAGCTTCTCAACTCTGGGTGAGCCCCAGCAGATCTTTTAGGGCACAGGTGGAGATCTGTCTTTGCACTGTACGGGAAAAGTTGCCCAAATTCTCAAAATAAGCAAACTAGCTCTCAGAAATGGCCGTATCATTTTATCATTTTCATTAAAATTTCTCCCCTCCTCCTGCCTGTAAAAGCCTTGCAAAATTGTAAGTGGAATAGTCTGGGTTAGGCTAAGGTGCCAATGGTTGAAACCAGACTCTTATAAAGAAGGATGTTGGAGAACGTCAGAGGCACGTTTCCACCTGCTACATCAATAGGGATGGAGAGGAACATTGTCCAGTAGTTGGTCACGCATTGGTCCATAATCCCGTATCAGCTCTTGATGTCAGTAAACTTCCTTTTGGGAAACCAAGCCTCTCCTTTATGGAGACAAAAAACATGATGGTTTCTGTGCTCCCCACGGCTCCCAGCAGCACATGTTGTCACATTACTCAGTCTCAAATGGATCCCTCCTTTAATTGCACTTGCACTTTCCTGTACATTGTTATAGCACTCAAGAATCACTTCAAAAGTGCTATTGTTTTTCTAAAAGCTATCTTATTGTTAAAAAGAGAGCTGAGGTGTTCTATGCAAATGCTGCCATTCAGCTTTTGCTTTTAGCTGGATTGTTTTGAACAAGGTTAGCTGGTACTTTGCTGACTTAACTACTGTTCACGTGTCGCTAAATCCAAAATTTATGGGGGCAGGGGGTGCTTTCAGCTATAGACCCCCTCCATCTGCCACCCTCTCACTCGTGGTGGTGATTCATCTCTTCTCAGGCACTGAACGTTGAAGGAGCGCAGGAGCAGAAAAACATCAAGTGTGATGGGAGGCAATAACAGAAAACACAATTTAAACAAAACAAAACAAAAAAAAGTTCCAGAACTTCCACCATGAGCAGAAAGAATATATATGTATATATTTACATATATTTTCTACATACTGTCATGATTCATTCTACAGGATCCAGTAATGACTTAAGCTGGTTCTGGACCTCACAAAAAAACCCATCATGAATTGCATAAAAGTCCATTGTACCAAAGGTGATATTCAAGACTGAAAGCTGTTGTTCAACCAGAAAGGACCTTTTGTAATTTAAATTAGTCTGAATATGCTTGAAAAAGCATATTTTTAAAAAAAGGCTGGGCTTGGATTCTTTTCTTAAAGTCACATAAGACTTCAGCTGATTTAGTTTAAGAAATGCAGATTTTTTTTCTAGGGCTAATTTTCATGGAGGAAATTTTCTATAGTCCTCTTCCCTCCCCCAAATAAGCTTTTACAAATCTACAAAATGGTTATTTTCAGCCATATTTTCTGAAGTCATCACACATTTTCTTTTCCTTGTGAAGACTGAACAAAAGTTTCAAAGCAGTGCATTTCTTGAACTTAAATTGATAGAAGGTTTTACATTTCAGGTGAAGTCTTAATAAATAGTAAAATTCTTTTATTTTCTACAATAAAAGCATTTTCTGCTGCTTTCTTGAGGCTGTATGTGTGCTGCCAATGCTCTAGTCTTAAACTTTTTTGTCTATATCCACTTGGAAAAGAACTTTGCATTCTGCTTCAGTTCTCATTTGCCAGACTTTTTTAAAAATGTCCTTAGATTATCTTTCCTCTCATTGATTCTAGTGTGTTGATTAGATTTATAATGCAGGCTATTTATTAAACTTCACCCACAAAATGGACCAAGTCTTTTTTGGCCTCCTCAGATACCTCTGTGGTGGTCGCAGGTGTGTGTTGCATTTAGACATTTCTATTGGCTCAGGTAGTAGCAGAGCTAATTCACTCTAGTTCAGACCTAAACATGAAAAATAAAATAAAGATGAATTCTAGATTGTTTCCCGAGCCTTTGTAGCCTGTAGCCCTGCAACAAACACCCTGAATGCTTTGCCCATTTATGATAACAATTCCCACCAGCACCTGGAGAACAGGTCTCCTGCCAGAAGTGGTTTGGGGCTGTTGACCTAATGTAGCTGTGCGTGAAATCTTGATTTGCAGAGGTATTCTGCTTTCCCAGGGATTATAAAAGTAAACACTATAAACCCATTAGCCTCTGCTGAGCTGCTCTCCTCTATTGTCAAACAGCCTTGGGCAGCCAAGATTCATCCTGCTCCCCCAGGAACCACTATTATGCCAGAGTAAATTCATTTGACTTCAGCAAAGCTCCTCTCCACTTGCACAGAGAGATCAGACTGGACCTATTGTCTTTAGCAATGTTTTGCTTTGTTGCCGGATAGATAGCTCATCCAAGGTTTAATTTGATAAAGTCAGTGTATCTAGCATAAACCAGATGGACTAAGGTTTGCTGACAAAATGGATAGGTTATTTTCAAGGACACTGATTCATGGTCTTCCAGTGAAAAATAGCATTTAACAGATTTATTGTTGTTGAATAAGCAGCAGAGAAGCTGGGGAAGGTCGATTTACCTAATGTTCTTTTTATAATATTAAAAGCTTTTTGCTGGGTATCAGAATACATTAGGCAAAAAGCAAACCTTTTGTTTATTGTTTTTTAGAATCACAGGAGCATGTAGGCTGGAAGGGAGGCAGCCCTCTCCAAGTCTCTTCTCTAAGCAAGGTCAAGGTTTCTCAGGCTGTGGCCAGTCTGTCTTTGAACGTCTCAAAGATGGAGACTCCACAGCTTCTGGAGACCTTCTGTTCTTGACCACCCTTGTGGTGAACTCTGTTTTCTTCTGTGCAGTTGTCCTTTCCCTTTCTTCAGCTTGTGACTGCTGCTTCTTTCACTGTGAAGTCAGTATGACTTCATCTTCCCAATGGTTTCCCATTAGGCAGCTGAAGACACCAGTAAGATCTCTCACCTTCCTTTCAAGGCAGAGCAACCCCAAACATCTCAGTGTCTCCTTATCCATCATGTGTCGCAGGGCCCTAATCGTTTTGGTGACCATCCATAGGAATCTCTCCAGTATGTTGGTGTTTTCTGGGGAACACCAAACTGCATACATTTTCTCTCATTTTCCCCTTTTCCCCCGCAAAGCACACTTTTCCAAAAATTATGAATTTGCTGGGACTTCTTGTCAAGGGCACTTTTCTCAGGGAATAGCAGAAGAGTCCCAGATGAGAGGGAATTATGCTTCCATTTCAGAAAAAAAAGGAAGCCTAAACAAAACCCAGATTGAAATCTCTTGTGGAAGAAAATTCTGAAAAATTTAGTTTAGGTCAGTTGAAAAACTCAATTGGTTTCCTTTACTTGCTTTAACTATATTCCTGGCTTGTGTACATCAGAATGAAATGGTGCCACTTCAACAGCAGTGCCAATTTTGGTCAAAAGATGGATCAGGAGAGGTAACTGAAGTACTCCTCCAGTTAGTTATGAGAGCAAAATCAGGAGAAACAACAGCCCTTCTTCCTTGTGAGATGCAGGGAGAATGTCCCTGGTCCATGAGGCTGAAAGGTATTTGTTTTCTCCTGCTGCTTAGTGGTGCATCATCTCTCCAGTCTGCTTGGCCAGGCTCTCAGGGCCTGGAACTTGGCTTACTCATGGGGCTCTTCTTTTAGGGGTGCTCTTAGGACTCACTTTGGACATTTGCACAGCTCTCTGCTGCTGTGTGAACCTCCACAACTGCTTGGGTGGTTGCAATCATAGGATGGTTTGGGTTGGAAGACACCTTAAAGACCATCCAGTCCCATCCCCTGCCCTGGGCAGGGACACCTCCCACCAGACCAGGTTGCTCCAAGCCCCCTCCAACCTGCCCTTGAACCCCTCCAGGGATGGGGCAGCCACAGCTTGCAGGCTGGGGTGGTCTAGAAGAGAGGCTGGGACCCTGGGGGGCACCCCAGTTATAGCCCTTGTCACGTCACTTTGGCTTTGGCTGATGAGCCCAGCTGTGAGCACGGGAACCTCTGACAATTAGGTTTAGGGAGGCAAAATTAGGTCTTCCCACAGCAAAGAGCTTCACGAGCCAGGTGCTGCCTGGATGGGATTCTGCTCCCTATTAATATCCACACTGCTTTTCAAATCTAATATTGATTAGACCGTCATAAGTAAACAAACAAATGAGATGGTGTCCTTACAGTAAAAGCTTGATGTTCTTGAGAAAGGCAGGGCACTAGCATCTGCCTGCTGTTTTCCTCTGCTTCAATGTCATCTCTCAGCACCGGCAGCATTATCTGAATCTAATATTCCAGCAATTCTAGCAGTCGTGACATTCTGGCAGTTCCATCTGCCTAGAAGACAGGCACTTTGAAGGACTCCGTTTGGTGGGTAGGCAAAGCTGCATCTGTACAGAATAAGAAGCATGTAGATATGAAATATGGCATTAAAATATCTTTCCCTTTCCAATTTCAACTCTTGCACATTCAAGTTGTGTACGCGAGCAAAGCTTGGGGCCCACGATGAGCAGAAATTTTTTCCACCATAAACACCACCGCACCTACCTGGGAACCACCACATTTGCATCTTTCCTCTCTCACTATTTTGTCTTTTCTTTTCAGCAAGGTGCCAAATCCTGCTGGCATTGCTCGGCGTCACTGAGTTTCTGCCGTGAGAAGCAGAAGAAAGGCAAGCCAATGTCTTCCTTCCAAACCATGGCTGAAATATTCACATCGGGAAAGGAGTAAAGGATGTGTGCTGCTTTTCTCAATATTAGTTCAGCCACAGCAGGTGCGTTTTAGTCCTGATTCCTCCTTCTTTCTCTCTTTCTGTTATGCAGGCAGCTCTATTGATTTTGTGATCCGAAATCGTGGACTCCCTCTGCTCAACCCTAGGGTAGAGGCTGGGCAAGGTTCTAATGAAGTGAGAGGGGTAAACGCCTGCCATGGGGGAGGGCTGCGTTTCCTGTCAGCGCCATCAAAAGCAAACTCCTCCTCTAAAGCATTTAATGATTATTAAAATATATTTTAATTACTCACGAAAGGGCTTTGAAGGGCTTTCGAGAGACAAAAACTGACAGAGAAGTGTCAGTTTTTAGAAGCACTTAGTGCTCTTGGAAACCCACGCGCTACCTAAATGGTTTCAACACATATACATATATATTTATTAATAGACCTTTGAAAATTAGCGTCTTTCCCACTCTAGGATTCTCACTATAAAAATTCCCAGGATTTTGCCCAGAAAGACGCTCAGACAGGATAGAGGCAGGGCTGCAAGGAAGGCTTTTCCCCGAAGCGGGGTTCTTAACACCACCAGGAGAGGTTACGTGGCAGAGCTGAAGGCAGCAGAATTCCTGGGGGGGGGGAAAAAAAAAAAAAAGAGTGTTATGTTCAGGTAACTAAAAGTTTTATCATGATGTGTCCAATTGAGTCTGGCATCCTCAGCTGGTGTTCTCCATTTTCTGTGCAGCGTTGGGGTAGATTTTATGGAATTGACCTTAATACTTGGTCCAAAGTCTCTGCCAGGGGTGCTTCAGAAAGCAGAGGAGAAAGCCTGGCCCAAAGTACCTTGTAGAGGCAGCTCTACCAGCTCCACCAGCTCCTCCTCCATCACAATTAGCAGGAAGAACTGGCTAAATAGTCGCGCATGTTGGGGTATGAAGGAAAATTAAAATGAGCATAGGAAGAGATGACGGGCAATCCTTTCTGACAGAGCCACATGCTTTTTGGGTTTGTTTCGCTCGGGCAGCCTATCGACCAAAAACGGAAATTCAGAGAGGCTAAATTGCAAATTCAGCTGGTATTTCTCACCTTGCTTCATCCAGAAAGAAAGAGCTGGAAGAAAAGTAGGAAAAGGTAGGAAAAGAAAATGCATTTTGTATTACATTTTAAAAAAAAATGAAGTTGTTTACTTTTTGCTTAAGGAAGCGATCGCTGGAGAAGAAAAAGCTTTTCTGGCCGGTGTCCCAGCTGGGATTGTTGTGAGGAGCATTCTCCCTCTGCAACCTCGCTGCTGCTTTAGACCTCTTCGATGAACACAAAAATACATCTTTCATAAAGGAAGACACCATCTCTGTGCTGGTAACATATTTTGTCATGGACTGTATAAGATTCCCTGAGAGTTAATTCTAAAAAGGGATCCAGATTATTAGGTTAAAAAATCCATTATTAGGTCCTTTTACTGCACAGGGCGATGTTTGCACCTGGGCCATGGAAGCCCTTTACAGGGAGCCCTCTGTGGTAGGGCACAAAGTTTTTTGGCGCCTTTTTGGAACAAATTTAAGTTGTACCATATGATCAAACACCAGTTTTGCCAGGGGTTTTGTATCAGGAATGCTGGTCCTCACAAAGGGACCTACTGTAGTGTTGGAAGTGAGAGCAGTGATTTGTGTTTTCTCCACAAGTCAGTAAAAATGTCTATTTCAGAACTATTTAAGTTTTAAAAGTATTCCTGAATTCATATCAAATTGTACATTAAAATATGAGCAGTAGCACTATAAAAGCCAGAGCATTTATTTCATCATTTTCAAATAAGGCAGTCTGATTTTTTTTTTTTGTTCCTAAGTTATCTAAATTTATTTGAAAAATTCCACTTCAAAATAAAAAAAAAAATAAAATAATTCAATTTGAGGTTGAACAAACTGTTTCTTCAACCTGGACAAGCATTGTAGAGACAGGGAGGAGGCTGCCTTTTACAAGACATAAAAATAAATTATTCATGCGGCTTAAATACGAGGTATCTATTATTTAGTACCACCCTGTTGTTTCAGTTTCACATTAGGCAGACAGCAAAAACAGAGTAAAAAGAAACCCTGCATTTCTGTGAAGGATAATACAGGTTCATCACATGTGATATCATCATAAATGATGTTTGTCTAATAAAGTGGTGTGCCACGGATCTGTAAAGGAAAAGAAGAATAATTAGAAATACTGTATGATAAAACAGAGAATTCTGCCTTGGAATCCCGGAGAAGGAGCACTTTAGAGTTTGTGAAGCCGGGAGCAGCGCTCGCTGATATCCCTGCTGTCAGCCCAAGGCAATTCTTTCGACAGGAGCCATCGATTTTTCTAAAATGCCAACAGCCTGACTCCTGCCTGCCGAGGAGAGGAGAAGGCACCCCAAACCTGAGGAGCTTAATGTGCTCCGAGGGAAAACTTTGACTCTAGGGAAAATTCCTCAAAACCTGCCGAAGAGATGGGCTTGTGGAGAAAACTCCAAAAGATGAAAGCACAAACTGTTTATATTCTGATTTCTACAGCGAGCCAAAAAGAATGAGAAATTTTGGGCAACGATCTGCTGAGATTTGCTCTCCTCTGACTTCCAGACTGGAGAAAACAACACGTACCCTTCTCAGAGCTGGGATCCCAGTGGAAATATATGCCAACAGGAGAGAAACCGGTTGTTGGATTCCCTGCCAATCTCTGTCTTTAATCTGTAGATGTTTTATTATCTCACTCGCTTCTCTTTCCATGGTCGCGTTCAGTTCTCCGCAAGTCCTTCCATGCCAGGAAGAGAGGCATGCACACAGCAGAAATGCCTCGTTACATATTTTATGAGGGTCCTTAACCACATGCGTGGAAAATGTTTATTTTATAAGTGCGGAATTGTCCCCCGGGGATGTTTTGCTTCACAAATGAGCCTAATGAGCATTAGAAGAGCAGTTTTGTTCAGGAAAGTGGTAGGGTTTTTTTTTTCCTTCCTTAATTTTTTAATTACAGCCCCCAACCTGAAGGACTAGCACGAAACTATAAACAGATGAGGATTACAAGCAACATGCCTTTTTTTCACCACTGCCACCAAGGGGGGATACACGCTGCTCAGGGGTGATGCAGGGTGAACCCCTGCTCTGCTGAGGGTCACCACAGACCTTGCCGCTGGCCCCTCGTCCCCTCAGGAGCCCCTGTCCCCTCTGACCTGCCCGGGCTCACAGGTGTCTTCCCAACACAAGTCCAATGTGGTACCATCACCGGAACAGGATAAATGGATGGAGGTTGCCCCCCCAGGGAAGAAAACATCACTCATACCCTGCAACTTGGGGTTTTCTCACCAGAGGAGATTTGGGGTCAGTTGTAAACACAGGTTTGCAGAGGCAGGAAAAGATAAAACAGCAAAACCTGTCCTTAAGGTTGTACATAAGCCGGGAAACCCATCTCAGCCAGCTGATGGGCTGTGCTCATTGCCAAGGGTGGTGACTTGGCCTCCCCCAACCTGGGATGGAAGGAAACCTGCCTTTCCCTCTCTGTTTGCCTTCCTTTTGTTCCCCCTGACTGAACACAGGGACAGTATCTTATTATACCATGGTGGATTACACAGATTCCCAGAATGATATGGGGTTGGAAAGGACCTCTGGAGATCATCCAGTCCAACCCCCTGCCAGAGCAGGGTCACCCAGAGCGGGTCACCCAGAGCATGTCCCACAGGGACGTGTCCAGGGGGGTTTGAATGTCTCCAGAGAAGGAGACTCCACCACCTCTCTGGGCAGCCTCTGCCAGGGCTCTGCCACCCTCACAGGAAAGAAGTTCCTCCTCATGTTGAGAAGGAACTTCTTATGTTCAAGTTTGTGCCTGTTACCTCCTGTCCTGTCACTGGGGCAGGACAAGATTGTATAATTTTCTCTCCTCCGCTTCCCTAAGGTTACTTGTTTAACATGCCTGTAGCGTACCATAAATAGATTTTTCCTGCTGATACAGAAAACTGATCAGCACCCAAAGAACAACTGACATTTTATCCTCAGATGCAGTGGCAATTTCAGCACACGGGTACCATCAGGGCGACCCTCCATCTGCACCATCCCTCCGTCCTTCTCAAACAGAAACAGAGATTGCAGAGCAAACGTCATGCTGTTTTTCACCACCATTATTCTGAAAAAAAAAAACCCCACAGCTTTCTCTTGCTCCTCCCCATCATATATGATTTATCTATTATCTGCGTATACTGAATATATATACCTATATATAGGTATACCTATTTTCATAATTAATATTTATTTCAAGTGACATGAATTGTCCGGCAATTGTGCTCATCTCTTTACTTATATGTGGTTTTTAACACCCAGAAAAATAGCTGATATTACCTAACAGTTAAGGCAAAAATGAAGCAAAGGGATTTTTATTTCTTTTTTAAAGCATTCTTGGCTTTCATCTTAAATTTATTGTACCAGAAATGTGCTGAGGGAATCTGACAGATAAAAAATGGAAGCCCAAAAAATCTTGGGTCAGGGATGGATGTAAATATCTGTGCACATCTCTATTTTCAACACATACACGCAGGGCTAGGGTCATCTATCTGCACCTGTAGCTGAGGTCCTTCTTGTGTAAGTTTTGATGCCAGGGATGTGGAATTACTGAGACAAAAGTGAAAAAAAGTGAGTGCGCTCAGACAGGGACCGGATTGAAGCTCTTCTGTTGGTAAAAGCAAGGTAACGGTGAGAGCTCGTGCCAAAAAACCATGTGTGCACACCCTGCACAAATAGTCGTTGCAGGGGGAACATCAGATTTCTGCAGCATAAATCCAGAAAAAAAAAAGATATTTTGAAAATGGGAAGCTGAATCCAAATATAATTGCGATTTTGCTGGTGCCTTGAGAGTCCTTTATAGGAAAACAGCCCATTTTATCCTAGCAGGAGAGTGTGTTGCCCTGCCCTGACTTTGCTCGCTGCTGTTTGCAGAATGGATGTGTTTTTGTTTGGCTCTGGCTGAGGACAGAGAACCCGGAGAATGGTTTAAATTGTCCCAGCTGTTAGCAACCCCACGGTATTGTACCCACTGCTTACCCCAGCAGAAAACAGCCCCAGCCCACCCCGCTTCAAAGTGTTCCTATTTTCTCTTCTGCTGCTGTCCCGTCGCCTTTCATGATCAAAACAGCATTAAGTTAGATGTCATAGATGAGCTGAAAAAGAAAAATAAAATAAAATATTAAAAAAGGTCTGATTTCTGCAGCAAAAATCCCATTTCTGCCAGCTAAATACACTTTGCTGAAGACTATGGAAGGGTGGGTGCTGGGCCACTGAATCCATGCACAGAATACCCTTTCCAAAAAGGCAGTTTATGTTCTGTCCACACCGTTTTTGCTAGCATTTTTCCTCTTAACTAATGTCGAGTGGGAAAGCACATGTTTTCCCTGAGGAAAAAAAAAAAAAAAAAGGAAGCTAGTTTGCACAAACTGCTCCTTTCTTTGCTCAGAAGAGGCTGCTTGTAACAGCTCAATCACTTCTTACCACGCTGCTCTCAGGCGCGCGGGTCCTGCTGGGCCCCGATGTGCGGGAAGAAGGCAACTCCTAAATAATAGAGACATTATAGTTGAAATAATATAGGCTGTTATGCATTAAGAAAGAAGAGCAGATAAATTTTTTTAAAGAACATTTGTTCCCTCATCTCAGCGGTAATTTTTGTATTTTTTTTGTTCCTTACAGGTGAAAATCCTCATAAAAAGGGTCAGGTATTAACAGTTCCATGTCTTAAGTGCCTGTTATCTTGCTTATACTTAAGTGATGGCAGGAACTTTCATTATTTCTAAGACCTCCCCTGCTGTGAAGCAGTTAATTTTGACATTGTCAAGGAGGTGACAACCCCTTTGAACAATGAAAGACTTTTGATTCAGTGAAGCGATGGCATTACTTCGCTACACAGCACCAAAGTGTGAATCTCAGGGTGAGACACATTTAACACAGCGGGGGGGCCCTGATGGGATCTTGGTTGGGAAAAGTGTTTGCATTGTCTGGAGAAGAAAAGGGGTTTGGGAAAGAAAAAGTGAGGAACATTAGGCAGCTGGGATCGCATTACCTTCTGACCCCCTCGGCTGTGTTGCTCCTGAGAACTGGAGGGACAGAGTTAGTGAAATATCCTAAATACATTTTTATGCCACCTGTAAATGTCTTCTTGCAGTGATAAAATCACAGTCTTATCACAGACAAACAAAATGTCACATTACATCATCAAGTCCAACCATCAGCCCAACACTGACAAAAGCCATCCTTAACCCATGTCCCTCAGCATCATGTCTGCCTGGCTTTTCAATATCTCCAGGGATGGTGACTCCACCACTGCCCTGGGCAGCCTCTTCCAAGGCTTGATAACCCTTTCAATTGTTCCTAATATCCAATCTAAACCTCCCCTGGAGCAACTTGAGGCCATTTCCTCTTGTCCCATGGCCTGTTCCTTGGGAGAAGAGACCGACCCCCCCCCGGCTACACCCTCCTTTCAGGGAGTTGGAGAGAGCGAGGAGGTCTCCCCTCAGCCTCCTTGTCTCCAGGCTGAACACCCCCAGCTCCCTCAGCCGCTCCTCACAAGACTTGTGCTCCAGACCCCTCAACATGGAAAAAACCTTGTCCTTTTTCATCTTTGAGTTGGTGGCTCTGAGCGTCTCATGAGCTTCAGTCCCGGCACACTGAAGACTTGCATAAAGAGCAGAACTTTAAACAACAGTCGAGGACACGGATTGATCTTAATAAGCTGCTTTTCTGCTTAATAACCTGCTTAACCTGCTTTTCATGTTGTGCTTCCCCGATAAGCTACTCCATGCCTTCAAAGACACCCTTCTCTCTCTACCTGCTTTCCAGGCCTCCCCCTGGTTTATTTTCCAGCTGTTGTGGTTGAACCCTTCGGAGCAGATCCCACAGGATGCTAAGCACTGCTACACGCTCGGCCGGTGAGTAGCAAGGCAGGGTACTGAACACTTGAGTACAACTCTGGGCCAAAGCAATGTGATTTCAGGCTGCTAGGGCATTTTGGCTTTAAAATATGTATTTTATAAAGAGCCGCACAGATTGGAGTTTATTTCCTTTCCATTATTCATGTGCACTGGAGACACTCTGCCTGAAGGAGGCTTATTGGACAAACCTGATCCCCCCCGATGTGCACAGCAGAGGAACATTCTCCAGAGTGACAGAGGAATATACAAATAAAGCCTTGGCATTAAGCTCAATTTTCTTTGTTTGTTCACACTAAAATAAAGTGAGATGGGCCAAGACGCTTTGGTTTTCTAAACAACAGTTTTAGGGCTTTCTTTTTCTTTTTCTTTTTCTTTTTCTTTTTCTTTTTCTTTTTCTTTTTCTTTTTCTTTTTCTTTTTCTTTTCCTTTTCCTTTTCCTTTTCCTTTTCCTTTTCCTTTTCCTTTTTCTTTTTTTCCTTTCCAATTGTTATTGTTTTATTTTGTTGTTTCTCAGTGGAGACACAGACTGAGGGCACCCAAGAAGCCAGAGAGATTTATGGCCGGACAAGACAACCTGAAGGAGTGAAAACTATATATATTACTATACTGGTTTCACAAACGTGAATGGCAGTTCAGCTTCTGGGCCTCAACACTCTCTATGGGCAGTAATCTCTTCATCAATATTTCCCATCTGCCCAGGCCAATAGCACAGATTTCTCCCGCTGTGAAACACTTCTGTAAAGAAATACCAGGTTTCAGTCTTGCCTCTTCCGGATTTGGGTAGCAACAAACAATATATTCTTATAAACTGCCAATAAAGTGAATAAATTATGCTCTTGAAGACCTGATACTTGAGTCACTGGGCACTCGACGGGAAGACATAGAAGGTTCAAAGATGCCAGCAGGTTTTCTATCTGACCCAGAGATTATCTTGACCTGTTATTTTAAACTCAGATGCTGAAGCTTTCCAAACATTTGGTGACATTTGTTCATCTGTTTATCTTCTGAATCAGACATATTTATCCATTCATGCATGCAAATTCCCCAAATATCAAGTCACTGGATTGGAGTAAAAGATTTTAATAATTACAGCTACATGACACCCTTTGCTGACGCAATGGCTGCAAAAGCTACAAAGACCATCAAAGCAACAAGGACTAAGTGTAACCCCCACCATTTTCAAAAGTAACCTAGGGTTTTGTTAAGAACAAAGTTTTAGAAAGTTGGGGTGTGGAAGCAATGCCAAAGCTTCAACTAGAATAATTTGGAGCACCTGCAGCAAAAGAAAATACATTTCTCATCAGGTTAATCTACGTGAGTAGCACAGCCTGGGGGAGGGAAGCATCGCCCACAGTAGAAGATAATTAAGTTAGGGACCACTCAAGCAAATTAGATACGCGTAAGCCCCTGGGATCACCCAAGAATGCTGAAACAGCTGGTCAATGTCAACCTGAAACCTTTCTCTATTATCTTTGAAAGGTCATGATCATCAGGGGAGGGTTTTGATGATGAGGAAAAGGCAAATGTTACATTCATTTCCAAGTAGGGTCAGAAGGAGGATCAGGAGATCTCTAGACCAGTCAGCTTAACCTCCAGCCCTGGAGAGGTGATTCCAGGCACAGGACAGACAAGGAGGTCATCTAGACATCAAGCATTGATTTATCAAAGACAAATCATCCCTCACCAACCTGATTGCCTTCCTGGCTCTTAGAATCATAGAATCATAGAATCATTGAGGTTGGAAGAGACCCTTGGGATCATCGGGTCCAACCATCTACCCTACTCTACAAAGTTCTCCCCTACACCATATCCCTCAGAACCGCATCTAAACGTCCCTTAAACACATCCAGGGACGGTGACTCAACCACCTCCCTGGGCAGCCTATTCCAATGCCCGACCACTCTTTCAGTGAAAAATTCCTTCCTAATGTTCAGTCTAAACCTACCCTGTTGGAGCTTGAAGCCATTCCCTCTCGTTCTATCGTTAATTACCTGTGAGAAGA
>QJSC01000556.1:2145351-2241854 GCA_003697955.1 Calidris pygmaea | reverse complement strand
CTCTTGATGAGGAGAGCAGTGGATGTTGTATACCTTGACCTTTAAAAGATGTTTGACAGTTTCCCATAATATGAACAAGGCCAAATTGGTGAAATACAGCCCGGATAAGTGAGTGATGAATTGGGTGGAAAATTGGTAGGACTGTCAGGCTCAAAGTGTGGTGTTCAGCTGTAAGAAGTCCACCTGGCAGCCAGTAACTAGTGGCATCCCTCAGGGATTGATACTAGGGCCAGTACAGTTTCAAATCTTTATCAGTCATCTGGATGAAGAAAGTGGTCTCAGCAAATTGGTGGACCAGGTTTGGTGGCCTGAAGAAGGCATGAGCCCTGGAAGCAGGGGAGGGTGACTTCATGCTGGGCTGCCTTGGCAAGAGGGTGGCCAGCGGCTCTGGGGAAGTGATTCTTCCTCTCTCTTCCCCCAGTGAGACCACACCTGGAGCACTGGGTCCAGTCTGGGGCTCCCCAGTATGAGAAAGACACTGCCACACTGGAGGGGGTCTGGTGGAGGGCAGCAGAATAGATGGGCTGCAGCACACCAAGGATGAGAGGTAGGGAAGGTCCCAGCCCTTGTAAGAGCTGGTGTAGAGTTCTTTCACTTACGTCCTTGGAGGAGACACTTGGAGAAGACTTCTCCTACTTGGAGAAGACAGAGCCAGGCTATTCCTAGAGGTGCATATGGCAGGACAAGGAGCAGCAGATTCAAGTTGCAGCAAAGGACATTCCAGTCAGATACCAGGAAAAATAAAAATTTGCTCTGAGAATGGTCACACACTGGAACGGGTGTCCGGAGACACATCTGCAGAGACATCCTTGGAGGTATTCAGACCTTGGCTGGATACTGCCCTGAGCAACCTCATCCAACTTCAAACTTGACCCTGTTTTGGGGAGGAGATTGGGCCAGGTCACCTCCAGAGCTCCCTCTCAAAGGACATCATTCTGTGGAGTCCTGACATGGAACACCACACATACCCTGAGACAGTTGCACGTCTCACTCAGGTGATGAGCATCCATCAGTACTTTGCAGATCCTCACCTTTACCATGGGCTCATTTATATTCCTACGCATAAAAATATGCATATAGCCATATGTATATATAACGTTTTCCCCAGGAAGTACTTTTATAAACCAGCTGTTTCACGCATGATTGAGAGATTTCAGGAAACGGGCAGCCTTTCTTCGTTTCTCTGCACTGGAGCTCCTCTGATTGCAGAAACAAAACCAGAAGGGACACAGGTAGCTACTGCCTGATAATAAAATCCAAAATTACTGCCATGCTCTCACGCATAAAGTGTGCCAGCATCGTTCTGACACTCTCATAAATATAAATTACTGTTTCTTGACCACGTTAGGCAAGGGCAGGAGGTATTCTGATTGCTGTGATTGCTAAATGATAAAGAGGAAGAGTCCTCACGTGTTCTCTGCTCTTTCCCTCCTCGTTCCTTATTCCCAGCGGGCAAATGGCTATGATTCATAGTAAGCCACAGCAAAGCTACAACTCATAGACAACAGATCATTACCGTGAGCTTGTGAATACAAGATGACATTGTCTCTGAAGACAAGAAGCTGCCGAGGTCTCTGCCTCCACAGTTTTGCTGTGATCTTTTTGCTATGAGCTACACTTAAGCTTTTTTTTTTTTGCAATGGGGAAAAATATTTTGCAGAAATCTATAACTTTTTTCCCCTGTCATTGCAGTGTTTGCATCAGCTGCCTAATAAACTGCTATCGAGAGCGTGTTAGAGAATAAAATCCGTAATTTCTTTTTGCCTGAGCACAATGGCAACTTATAAACCTGATGTGCTCCCTGCATGGAGATCTGCTTCTCTGTATCACCCTCCTTTAATTGGTGGCCCCTAACGGTGCAGGCAAGCAGCTGAAAGCAGCCACGCAAAATTAATGAGATATTTCAATTGTGCAGTTGAATATTCCCCAGAAGGCTCTTATAGCTTACCTGCTACCTAGATTTCTTTCAGCTGAATCACCGTTTTCTTAGCCTAAGGATGGTGTGAGAGGAGAACAGACTCCTCAGACCATCAGTCACTGTCACCGGAGATTTAACAACAGCTTCTGAGGGACCATCCAGGTTCAGATCAAACTGGACTAGGTGACCCCTTGGGACCCTTTCAGTTCTTTACTTCTGTGAGAAGATCTAAACTCTTTACAGAAATTGTTTGGTCAGTGCTATAACCCAGATGGCAATTGTCTAAACGGACCGAAAAACGGGGCTTTCTGTCCATTCAGTCTTGGGCACCTGTTTCTGGTTTTCTCTATGTTCACTGTTCAACGCTTTGGCTCATCTGCCTGGTGTCCCCCTAATACAGCCCTTACTGCACAGTTGACATTTTAAACATTGTTCAAAATAGGGAAGAAAACATCCAAAACTTAATTTGCAAAAGGCTAAAATTCAGAAAAAAAAATATTTTCACTGTCTTTATGAGATGCTAAAAGATGTGGTATTGGGAACGTCTGGGGATTTTCTTTTCTCTTGGGAGGCATTATTTGCGTCTGCTGTATTTTATTTCATCACTCAAAAGCACTTGTTATTGATCTCAAATACATAAAGTGTTAGGCAGCTTTACTGCTACTAAGAGAAACGTCCCCAGTGGTGGTTAGTATACCTTATATTCTGGGGGTTAAATGAAATATGAGCTCAGGAGGGAATTTTCTCTTGGGTTGGGTTTGGGAATGACTGGGTCATTTCTGCCTTCCCTTTTTGGCAGTGGAAATGACAGTTTCACCCAGAAAAGATTCCCTTCTGTTCTTGGGAGAGTTCCCTGCAGTGCTCCTGGAGGCTGTGGGTGAGCATCCTCCCTGACTGAGCCAGCTCTCTAGTACCATGATCTGCCCTGACTGGAGGTGATTTCCCACACGCTGCCTTCCTTGGCTTGACCTGAAGAGAAAATTAAAGTTATGGAGACCAGGAAAAGCCCTGCATCCTTCTGCCAGCACAAGGTGACATTTAGTCTTCCAAGGGGAAGATTTTAAATTAGTGGAAATACGATGTAATTAAATTTTCTTTCAGTCTGGCTGCATTTTTAAAATAACAAGCCACATGCCCTTTCAACTGGCAGCCCTGACTAACACTCCTGGAATATGTGCAAGCTCGGAGAGGTTCAGAAGCAGAAAGCAAATACTTAGAATCACAGAATAGTGGAGGTGAACCCTGGAGGTGTTCAAGGCCAGGCTGGATGGGGCTTTGAGCAACCTGGTCTGGTGGGAGGTGT
Organism: Calidris pygmaea; assembly: GCA_003697955.1. Lineage (NCBI taxonomy): Eukaryota > Metazoa > Chordata > Aves > Charadriiformes > Scolopacidae > Calidris > Calidris pygmaea. The sequence continues at coordinate 2,238,633 of QJSC01000556.1, read as the reverse complement.
TCCTGCCCAGGGCAGGGGAGTGGAACTCAATGATCTTTTAGGTGCCTTCCAACCTAAACCATTCTATGATTCTATGAAATAATGATGAAGGAAGGTTCACAGTAGCTGGATGCATTTCTGCGTGTGCAAGGGGGACATCACCGGGGCCTGAGGACAAGTTGCTCCATGTAAGCAATCAAGTGGAGACACGCAACGGTGGTGACCTGCTGCTGTGCAGAACAGCAGCTCCGGTGAGAGCCTGGGTGGAGGCAGTAGGATGAGGCAGGAATGGTCTCCTGGAACTATCCTGTGGAAGGCAGACAAAGTCACAACAGCAGGACATGTTTGGAGGACACAGGAGCAGAGTGGGGGACGTGTGCTCCTGCCTTGCGATGCTAGATAACACAGTAAAATAGCAGACAAGACATGAACCAGTAGAGGAGATGGAGGGATGAAGTTTCTGGCAGATGCTTCCAACTCTGCCTGCCATGGAGTTAGTTTATTATTAATACTTTGAGCCTTGCTGTTTAATTAAACAGTAGCTAGAGCTGGGGACCTCCTTAGCACGCACGCAGAGCAGCACGGAGTCAGGGGGCAGAGATGCTGTCAGGACCAGCGCGGCCTGATCTCTTTGAAAAGAGCATCCAGGCTGACTGGAATCAGCATCGGCACATTAGATGGTCTTACCCTTAAGATAATTAAAATTGGGGGATCTGTGGATAATTTTCTAGGGAAATTGCCAGCGTTCAAGAACATGACATTGTTAAAAGGATATGTTCTTAAAGTCCATACGAATGCACTGAATCAAGACACACTTTTGCAGAGGAATTGTACTTTTAGAAAACCATTCCTTCATAAAAAAATGAAAAAAAAAATACGGGATGACCAAATAATGACTTGCTTCAGCAAGTTCTGATGCAGATGTCACAACACAGCTGCCACACCGAGCAATCAGACTCCCATGGACTCATAGTCTGCCCTGTGGCTAATGCCACCACCCCTGTACACCTGGGCATAAGTGAGTCTTAGAGGGAAATAGGGGCTTTTGGGTCAGTAGAGGTCACATTTTTGTTCTCCCCAGCACTCCCAGCTCTGCTGAGGGAAGCCCAGATGGTGAGTCCTGCTCAGCCAGTGCGCCTCGTGTTTGCCAGCATCCCCATGTCCATTTTGGGTCAGGTAAGACCTCTGGGAGGTAAGACCTGCACAGATTGCACCCACCCTGTGGTGTGCTGCAGATCAGGTGGCAGTCTGGGGAGAGCCCAGCTCCCCTCCACCTCCTCTGCCTGCATTTCCCAAGGGAATTACAGCACTTTCCAAGAACAGGCAGCACCTCCCGGCCATGTCTGTCGCTTGAAAAGCACAGCCATTAAATTTGTCGCTTCTGAATCAAGGCACCACATGCAACCTTTCTGTAGGGAGAGTCCCAGATGCTGCTAGTGCCAAAACTGTTAAAAAAAACTTGCCTGGAGGGACAGGCGAGGGACTGGCAGCTGTGGAGCACTGGAGGTGACCATGTCCTGGGAGTGCTACCAGCACGGCCACTCTCCAAGCACCAAGGTTGTGCTCCAGGGTGATGCTAGGAGGCACCAGGGCACACATGCTGGTCTGGGTGTCCAGCAGCATCTATGGTGCTGCCCTCCCTGAAATCAGGGTGAAGCTGAGGGATGGAGGGGATCTTCACTGAGTTTGCTGAGTCCCAGTGCACCACCAGTCCTCTTTCAGATGAGCTTCTGCCCAGCACATCAGCAAGTCCCGGCTGACTCACACCTGGAAAAAGTATCTTAATCCCATAAAGAGTAACCTGGAAAGGATAAATTTTGCATGGCTTTAGCATGCTCAATATTGTTTCTCAACCATGGTAGGCAGGCACGCACGAGAGGACAATATTTGTGATTCAGATTTGCAACTGTCAGTGCAAAACAGAGGCTTCCAGGAAAGCTGGAAATTATTGCCAACGGTCGTAAGAGCTTCTGAGAGATGGAAATGTGATTGCTGGAAGGAGAAAGCCACGGGATTTGAAGCAGCTGGGTCCAGTGGCTGACCCTCGATGAAAGGCAATGCAGGGGTGCGGGGAGCCCGAAATAGATACAGCAAGGTCTTCCTGATGAAAATACCTATTTGTATGTAAAATGCAATGTGAACTTTCGAAATTTACGATGCATAAACACATTTGGCTACTCAGAAAAGAAAAAGGATCAATATCTAGGAGGAATGTACACATATTATTTAAAATATTAAAAACACAGTGGAAATACAGAAAAGTCCCGAGGCTGTATGTCTGCATGGGGTTAAGGATGACTACACAGGAAAATATAAAAGTAATGTAAAAATAATAGATAGAAGGGTCCGTGCAGAGAATCAAAACACTACAGAAAAGAGAAAAAAAGAAAGCATTTTCTTCTGCTTTATTTAACTTTCAGTCAGAAATTCAAGGGTTTGCAGAGGTACATCCATAATTCACAACTCCTGAGGATTGTTCAGGAAAGTTTTTGTCTGCTCCTTGAGCAGGAAATAGGATGACGCCCGTACGGGCTTACAAATAAGCCGATCAGAGACGCTTCCCGACTTCCAGTCCGTCTCACACGGACACAGCTTTTCCAAACTCTCTAAAGAATATTGGCTTTTTTGAGAGGCACTGTTCTGCATTTTGTATTCCACTCAAAGCAATTCTTGAGTGAATAGACAAAGCAGCAGTACAGAATGGCTGCTCAGAAAAAGCCCTTGAATGTGTCTTTCCTATTTATTTTTTCTATTGTCAGATTCGATCACCTTTAATTTTTGCAATGTCCGCATGAGTTATTTTTGCTACGCTTGCACAAAGCATCTTTAGTATTAGCTGCAACTAGTCTCTTGATCTGGGCTGCCTGGATGATGAGTAGAGGTGGAAGAGTAAGCCACCTCTTCCAAAGTGGGATGAACTGCTCTGTGAAAATACCTGTCTCCCTCCCCAGGCCAGAAGACATCATAGAACAGTTTGGGTTGGAAAGGACTTTAAAGATCATTGAGTTCCAACCCCTGCCCTGGGCAGGGTCACCCCCCACCAGACCAGGTTGCTCCAAGCCCCCTCCAACCTGCNGGCTCCCCTCCCTCATCCAGAGTCCCTCCCCATCTCTCCTGGAGCCCCTTGAGGGACTAGAAGGGGCTCCAAGGTCTCCCCGGAGCCTTCTCTTCTCCAGGCTGAACAACCCCAACTCTCTCAGCCCGTCCTCCCAGCAGAGGGGCTCCAGCCCTCCCAGCATCTCCGTGGCCTCCTCTGGCCCCCCTCCAACAGGTCCATGTCCCTCCCTGTGCTGTTCTGATGTGCTTTCCCTCAGTGATGGTTGGGTGTGATGGCTCTACCTGATACATGGGAGAGTTCACGACATATAGGGTTATACCACTATTGTTTTGATTACATTCTGTGTTATTGGCTGTCAAATTACAAACATTCCTTGGCAACAGAGCACTAAGAAACAGCCATTGATTTGGTTAAGATATTTTTTTTCTCATATGTTAATATTATTAAGTGTGAACTACCGTATCCCCAAATAGCTATGCTTCTCCACTGACAGCTTCATTCCAATGTAAGAATTTTCTCTTCGGGTTTCCTATGCCCACTTCTCGGTTAAAGGTCTTCATTTGCAGAATCCAAAGACATACTGACTATTTCAAATATTTTTAAAACTAACACCTTTTTTTTTGAAGACTATTTTCAACAGACAGTGAGTAGATAATGTAACAGCCTTTTTTTGGGGACATTCAGTATTTCATTTCAGATCTGGATCATGCATTTATTATATCCACTTTTTTTTCAAATATCTAGATATACATTAAAAATAGCTTATTTTGATGCCTTAAAGCACCTTCTAAAGTGTCTACTGCTGAATGTTGTTTTTAAACTCTAAACAGTCCACATCTACATGACCTCAAATATTCAGGGGAAAAAGAAAAAAAAAAAAAGAAAAAGAAAGGAAAAAAAGAAAACAGCACTGCAAAAAACATGGAGACAAACATTATGTTTTAATGATGCGATGCTAGTCAAATGCTACAGAGAAGAAAAATAAGAATGAACACGCTAATACTTTTTCTGCCTACAATTCATTTTAGCTGGGCAGACATGAAAAATCAATTTTGGCAGAAACACCCAAGGTCAAAGGTTCCCCAATGTAAAGGCAGACATTACGTGACTGAGAAACATATCCCAGCTTTTGTCTGTGCAATCCTCTGTGCTACCTCTGCTGTCCTTAAGCTAAATGAAAACTAGGTAAATGAACACCGTTTTTAGGGACTAATGTTGTCTCAGAGAGGACATCATTTCAGCTCTTAATGAAATAGTTCACCATTTCTCAGTAGCAAAAACCCTCGAGACTTAATCAGAGAAATAAACGTCCAGTAGTCTAACAATTTTTCAGTATGCATGATACGTATGAACTGGAAAAGTTGCTTTGCTTCTTCAACATTTCCAGTCAAAGGGCAGTTTTTCCTCTGAGAACAAATACTCAGAAAAAGAGGGAAAATAAAAAAGAATGATTTACCAGTGGTTCCACTTTTCCCCTCTCTACAACACAAGTTTTACAGCTATTCATGTTGTCCAATAGAATTCCCTTGGACAGATTTTAATACAAGCTGTGATGGAAAGAGTCAAAGATGGATTAGGTCATTTTCAGAAAAAAAAACCCAAACCAACTAGCAAAGAACTACTGCGGAGACATAGACAAATCAAAAAAGTCAAATATCTTAATCTCTGTTTCACACTAAAAGACAAGAGTCTGTTTGAATACATTAATTATATTTGGATTCCTTACTTTTAATGCAAAATTTAACCCCGAGGTTGACAGTCGACTTGGAGTATTATTATCCTGTTTGTTAATCAAATGTAAACAATGTATGGTTTCATGGGTCTGTTTTGCCTGGACTAACAGTGGAATATATTTTTCACCTAAGACAGCAGCTGTTAAAATATAGTCTGTTCTACATTTTTGGGAAGAGATTGTTCAATCAGATTTCCCACCATGATTCAGCTCTTCCCTCGTCACAAAATTGTCTTTCTTCTGGAGTTACAGTTATTCTGGTGGTCAAAATCCTTTCCAATCAGAGTGGTGTGTAGATCACAAAATAAAAGATTTATGACTCACACGCCACATTTCCTTGGCTTCCTTCTCCAGCAGCCTGCAAAGGTTCCCCCAAGATCCATCATTCTGGGCAAATGCTGCTTTTGAGGATTTTTTGGTAGGTGAGTCCCTTTCTAGCTGACCATGAGCTGAAAAATGGTCCCTTGCAGCAAAGAAACCCAAAGGCATCCTCACCTGCACCAGGCAAAGCATTGCCAGCAGGTCGAGGGAGGTGATCCTTCCACTTGGCACTGGTGAGACACATGTGGGGTGCTGGATCCAGTTCTGGGCTCCCCAGTACAACGGGGATGATTAAGGGACTGGCACATCTGTCATACGAGGAGAAGCCGAGAGAGCTGGGGCTGCTCAGTTTGCAGAAAAAAAAAAAGGCTCAGGCTTATTAATGTGTATAAATAAAAGGCTTATTAATGTGTATAGATACCTGATAAGAGGGTGTGAGGAAGATGGAGCCAGGCTCTTCTTGATGGTGCCCAGTGACAACGAGAAGACCATCTTCAAAGGAAAATAGCTATTGAATTATAATTTTCATTTTGATGCCCGAAATTTCATTTGAAATCAAACAGAAGATGACTCATCAAAATACCTGGCATTTTTTGTTCCTTCTGCTACTTTACGTAGCTAATGGATTTATTTTGAAAATGACCACAAGTTTAGAGGCTTTCCATTCAATGGGAACTTCACTGTAGTTACAAGTACTGTGCTGAGTTGTATGAGTAGGAACTAATAAGAGGAAATGAGGACAAAAATAAAAATAATGATCATATATTTACAACACAATTTGTTGCATCTAAACCACATTAAGCTTTGTCTAACAGATGCATCTAGCTGCCTTCAGCTGACATTCATGTTGGCTCTCGTTCAGCGTACACCGGTAATTTGGTGCTGCCCCTCGAGTAGTCAGCCTGACATAATTCTGAGTGTCAGCCTTTCGCTTTCTGCTTCTTTGAATGAATCCTAAAACCCACATTGACTCAATTGGAATAAAAAATATCCCGGAGTAAACAACAAAACCAGTGGCCGTCCCATTGTCCAATATCATTACAGAATTTAACATGCACAGTACTATCAAGGCATAATTAACTTATTGAAATTCCTTATTTCTACAGATAGAAAATGTCAGAACTAACCCCACAGATGCGGACCTGCTGCATGGATATGCAACTCAGAGAAATTAAAAATGATGAGTTCAAGAAAGGTTTCCATTAAAATAATGAAAAAGTGACTCTGACCTCACCAGCTGCTGCAGAAGAAAGGTTCCTATGGGACCTGGAGGGTTTCTGGAGATCTGCAGACAGCTCAGTTATTCACTTTTTGGTTCTTTGTGGCAATTACATACATACACTAGGGCTCATGTTTTTGAGATGTCTTTACAGAGGTAGAAAATATGATGATTTTAAATGGTATGGACTACCTAACTATTCCAGTGAGGTTTGGTCAGACAGGCAAAATAATGCAGGAAGGTTAGAGCTTAGTGATAGTCCTGCAGAGTTAGGAGGATCCGCAGTCCAGGAATGGAGGGGGAGGCAGGGGAAAGCCCTTCCAAACCCAGGAGAACTGGGGTCTCCAACAACTGGGACTTGACATCATGTGAAATCAGGCGATGTCAGACAGAGGCATTTATCATGCCTGAGTTTTGGCCCTAAAATATGATGTTTTCTATTCAAGATGCGCGGTTTCTCTTTTCGCCAGTTCATCACCGCTGATGAAGATGCCAACTTGGGCTTACTTGAACACAGCCTGGTATGGCTCATGAAAGTACCAGGCACCCGTGAGTGAAATCTGTGGAAACGTAGCAAAACTTTGCAGCTGCAGCCTGGAAGGAAAAAACATACTTTCTCTGCCTGGGAAGGATGGGTACATCAAAACCGCAGTGGTTCCAGTGGGTGTAATGAAACACCCCGGGGAATCATCCGTATGACTTGACACCTAGAGGAAATGCTGGATAATTGCCACCCACAATTTTGAAAGGATGGATGACTAACGAACCCAACTGCCAGTCAAGAAGACAGTTTAGTGGGAAGGGTGATTCACAGGAGAACAATATCATTTTTTCTTCTTTTTTTTTTTTCTTTTTTTTTTTTTTCCCCACCAATGAAGGTGGTAAAAAACCAGGCAAAATAGTGACTAGTAGCCAAAACAGCCATGAATTATTAAAGGTCGTTCCAGCTGGTTATTTACACTCTTACTGGAAAGCACAGAGCTTTGCGAGTCCTCGGGCAGGAGTAATAAAAGCACGGTGCTAATACAGCAAGTGCTCACACACTCTCTCGTGTCTGATATTTTGCCTGGTTTTGCAAGACCCATATGATTTTAGAATGGCTGTGTGCTTCCCACCGTGTGTCTTTACCTCACATGGAGGACTCTGCCCAGGTCACACCTCCTTGTCATGTTGGTCCAGGATGAAGCACTGTTGTTTTCAAGAAGCCACTTACGTAGCAAGCATGTAACCAGCTACACCAACCACTGTAGATAAAACTGGAGTCAACTACTACTTCTGGATTTGAGTAGTCTTCAAAATTTCTCCAACTTCAGCAATCTGTAAGCGAGGTGTCTAAGCTAATTGTCCAGGTAGGAAGAGTTGGCTGTCAAGGTGCCAATTTCTGTCTTGACTAAAGACTTTGCGTGACAGATTACATTAAACATATAAGGAGTATATTCAGAAGGCTGCAAGAGTCATCAGAGAATGTTGAAATGGGAAAGACCCTCCCCAACTCTTTGTTTTACCCAACTCATATTATGACCTTAAGATTTACGTAGGTCCTACTTTTTCCAAGTATTGTCAGTCGTGGGACACAGGGTTCTGCCCGTTTTCTTGCATATTGTCTCTCCATCTGCAGGTCTCCGAGACAGAGGTGCTCTGGGTGTCTGTGACAGTGTCAGGTTTATGGTTGGATTCAATGATCTTAAGGGTGTTTTCCAACCTAAATGATTCTATGATTTTATCCTCGTGCTTTGACCCATACAGCAGAAGAAAGATCATACCCAGGTTAAAGACAATATTTCAGAGGCCCCGACACTTCTGAACTCAGCTGAGCATCATATTCCTGAGTAGTCTTAAAACTATGTAAGACTGACTTAATTCTTAAACACCCTTTGGTACACAACAGATAAGGAGGAAAAAACCCATCATGATATAATTATTACGGGTATCTCCTACAGTTTTTATTATGGTTTTTCCCTAGTCCCTGATCCCAAATTCCTGTGTTTATTACCCTTCCTCCAAGTGAAATATGCAATTGTCTCATAATTCAATGAGAGGACGTGATTAGAATGAGAGGCTCAGAACTTCATTTCTAGAGTTTCAATTACCCAATACACAGCCAGATGCACACAACCTGTTATTGAATATAAACACTCTATTCACTTCCCTCTGCCAAAATTGTTTGCATCACACTCAGAAAGGACTCAGCTTTTAAAATAGGAAAGTGGATCTCCTTTAATTTTCATTTTGATGAAAAACATTGGGAAACTACAAGAAGTGAAACAGCACTATAAGATAAAAAGGATCTTATTCGGAAGTTTCTACATTTTTAGTAAAGCAGAGAAGAGTTTTCATTAAAGCCAATTTGCATAAATTGCTTGCTGAGCAGATTGTTCCTCAGTACTGACTATGGAAATAAAGATTCTGCACAATTAAAGCATTCTGCTGCCAGCTCAGCAAAACCCTTACGTATATGATTAAATCCACATTCTCAGATTATACCCATGTAAAGAATGGATTAAGAAAATGTTTTCAGCATTTAAGCACCTGGTAAATGCTAAATTGAATCAAAGCTTGAAATTCAGATTTAACATCCCTATTTTGAAGCTAGCTATGGTTAAAGCTTTATTAATATTTTTTATTCGCAGTGCATTTAAGCTTATTTCTGTGAGCCTTAAACCATAACATTTCATTCCTTTATGGCGTTTATTTTAATCTAATTGTTTATTGTTATACACTTGCAAGAACCACTCAAATATGTGGATAAATTTGTAGTTGGTCCCTGTCTGTTTCAAGTACGACATATGCAAATCCCACCTACCTGTTTGGCAGCGCAATCTCTTTGGTAAATTCGGGATGTGATGTGCTGTGGCAATTGCCTAACAAGGAGTCAAGCTCGCCCGCCTGTCAGGATGAGGAGAGACGCGGGAGGAATGACAGGATTACAAATAACGGTCCTGAGCGTGGGGTTTGGGGTTGTTTCAGTCTATTTTAATTCTTTTCAAGTGCAGTGAAGAAAAAAGGCGGCACAGCTAAGACAAGAAAGCCTCTTTCTCTTTCTTGTATCTAATCTTCAAAGGTCCCTGGCATTCAGAGAGTCTAGTGCTCTTGAAAGAAATTGCAACTCAAGGAAAATTCGAGTGTTTATCTTGTCTAAGTTTAATTCCATTAGTGCAAGTCATATACATTTTTTAATGGGGCACAGAAAATATTTTAGGATCTATCTGAGGATATTTTCTGGTGCCAATTTTATTTTTTCTGTGCTTGAAGTAAAACTATCCGCCGAACGGACCATTTACCAGGACATTTCCATGGTAATGTTGTCATTTTTAATACAAAGTGGAAGGAATTTCCAGCATCTGCAGACTGATGAAAGCAATGGACTGACAGGGAAAAGGGAATTTAGCGATTTGGCTCAAAAGTGGGGCGCTTTCACCAGGAAGGGACCATCAACAAACCTGTTTAAAATCAGAAAGTCCCTCAAACCATCCAAACTACCCTCAGTTGTCACAAAACCAATGGATCTTCTGCTTTAACCTGGATGCACTCGGTGCCTGATGTTGGCACCATTAACCCTGCTGCTGCCGGTGACAGCCAGGAGACAGCAGCAGCGTGGGAGAAATCAGCATCATCACCTCATCCTTATAAATTGCCTTTTTCTCAAGTGAGCAGAGATCTCTTCCCTTCCCCTTGCCCCTGGGTCTGGTGATGCTGAAACCAGCAGAAATGCGCATGTAAACCAAGGAAATAGGGTTGCGCAGTGCAGGCTGCAGGAAGTAGTTTGGCTTCTCTCGAAGTCGAATAAAAGTGAAGAGGAAGGATGCAAGCTCTACCCCCGGCAGCCATAACTCCCCTTTTCCTCCTTTGGGATGTTTCCAGTGATATTAGCTGGCACTAACCTGCTGGGCTGAATCTCTCCCAGAGCTACAGTCCAGAAACATATATTTGTTGCGGCAGAAACAAAACAAAACAATTACAAGAAACTAGTTTAAAGAAAGGAAACAGGGAAAACACAAGGAACAGAAAAGAAATCTTGGGGTTTTTTCAGCCTGCAGCACCACTCTAAAGCACGGTGAACTCATGGGGAGCTTATGCCAACCCCGGCTGGGAAAACGCCATGGAACCCAGAGTGACGAGTAGCTTTGACGAGAGCAGCTGATGGGCTGGTGCAAGGACTCTCCCCCTTCTCATCTGGGACCCAGCTAGCCCTAAAGGGTGGTCAAGGGCAAGCTCCTTTCCTAACCCAGGCCATGAAGGGCACTGGCATGGGCAGCTTGAACTGAGAACAGCTCCCTGTGCCCATGGAAGATGGAATCATGGAAGAGCTTTATTTTCAATATGGAAACCAGTGGAGCTCTGGGAAAAGATAATCATACACAATGTACTGCTTGCTTTTGGGGTCTGAAGGTAATAAAAGCTGTTTCCTTCTTGTACTGTTCAGAACAGCCCTGGAGTCCCTCAGCACAGGAAGGACATGGACCTGTTGGTGTGGGTCCAGAGAGGCCACAAAGATGCTGGTCTAGTGGGAGGTGTCCCTGACCAGGGCAGGGGGTTGGAACTGAATGATCCTTAAGATCCCTTTCAACCCAAACCATTCTGTGATTCAGAACAGCTTCTTAGAGAGTATTTCAGTGCACTGGGAGCCAGTTGGCTGGTCCATTTGTAACGGCACGGCATGGAGCAGATAGAAGCACTCATACAACACCAGTTACCTCACAACGTGCAAGTAGGCACCCAAATGCAGTCTACATGGAGCAGAAACCTGTCTGATTAGCAAAAGACACCATCAGACAGAAATATTTTGCAGATATAATTTGGTAGGGTTTAAGGATCTATCCATTAACTTCACAATCTGACCGTACAATGCCCCGGGTGACTTTATATCTTTCCTAATTTGCTTTCAGGCACTCTCCCTGATAGCTATTGTATTTCCCAGACTGAATTATATTACACTGATCACTGATTACTTGGGAGCTTTCCCCCCTTCAGGGAAAATCATTGTTTGAACAGCTTCAGCACGTAAAAATGAAAGTGAAGTTAAATGGTACATCTTTTATTAGAACATAGCTGTATGATTTAAAAACAATAACTATGGATCGTGTTAAAACAAATTAACAGGTGACTTCCAGAACTCTTATCAAGTGAAGGATGGTGCAGATCAGTGTGACGTTTTTATTTCATTCAGGGCTTATAGCTTTGCCAAAATGTGGGTAAAGTTTGTGAACTTCTGATTTGTACAAGTTTCAGTCAAAATTCTCAGTTCTGATTTTGTTTGACGAGTCTTCTTTTGACATGCGAAAGATAGGAGAGTATGGGGATCACACATGCTCATTTAGTATTTTAATTGCTGAGTCTAAATTTGGCAGTGTCTCCACCTTAATGGAACTTAATGGTACTGTAATTGCTTGGTGGTGTCACAGAGAATCGATTCCTGATTATGTTCAGGAATAGCACTTTCATGTCTCAATTGAATTCAAACACAGAGACATTCCTGCCAGTGGAGAAATATGCCACAAAACACCTCTTCATCATCCCTGATGATAAACAGTGGCACTAATGTCTTGATAATAACCTTTGTCTTTTTCACAACAAATATTTTCTTTATATTTTAGCACATTTGATTAAACTGCTCTCTGGGGCCTGAGAAGCAATTCTATGTTTCTATTACAGTAATTAGCCTGCATATAGTATTAAAAATCATGTGTGCTTGAGAAACTCTTATGTTTATTACAGTGTACATAAATCGTGCTTTACTCTTTTTTTTTTTTTTTTTTTTTTTTTTTTTAAAACCAGAGTGATTGCTTGTGAAACTGACTGCTCTAAATTAGAGTATTTCTTTCTGGAGGAACGGTCCTACAGCAAATGCACTGAGATTTGCTCCACAGCTGAGGAGGGCGGTGAATGTTGAAGTTCACAGCTAACAAGAGAAAGCCACTGATTAATAATAATAAAAAAAAAAGGTCTCAAGTTTTGCTTACAAATACAGTCATATATTTGGTGGCTTGCCTGGGGTCACTGTGCTGAATCAGAGCATCCTCAAGTGCAGTCAGAAAAGGATTCGAGCATCTGAAAGCAGCCTGGAATTTCAACTGTGTAGTATTAGTGATGCCCTTGGTGTTGCACTGACGTCTGTGGACCTGCCTCGCTGGTGGGTGGGACGTGCAGGTTCCTATGGGGTCCCTAATACAGTCCACACGGGAAAGTCTCGCGGCCCACCGCCTTCCCAGATGTTAGGTCCTTTCCTAAGGAAGCGCAGGGTATGGTGGTGCTGTGGTCCTCTGACCTGGTTCTGCTGGGGCCAGGGACGAGCTGCCTTCCCGACCTGGGAGTTGATGTTGCACTGCTGTTGTACCTGGCCTCCGGGAAAGCTGGCCACCAGGCAGGCCAGCCCAGCAAAGTTAAAAGCAGAAATTTTGGTGAATTTTCCTCCTTTCGGTGAGGAATGAAGATGCAGGTGGAGCGGGCAAGGCTGGAGGTGAAGATGTTAGTCCAATATGCAAATGCTTGGGTAGGAATAAAAGGAAACCAGAGCACATTGAACCTGGCCATTGCAGTCTGGAAGAATAGACTTTAGTGGTGCCTGTGAGGAGATCTTGCCGCCAATGAAGTTAGTAGAAAGGCTTCAGCAGGCTGCAACAGAAAGCCTGTCCAGCTGTAAATGCATTAACAAAATGTAGAACTGGCACGTTCGTCAAAAAGTAATAGGTGGAAAGGAAGGGTGATGGTGGCCCTTGGGCTGCTCTTGGCAGAACACCTTCCCAGCAAAATTGGGTGTCCAGGGGCAGCTGGACACCTTCTGGCCCTGTGGTCTTCAAGAGCCTCAGGCTTGGACACTCCACTTCTCTGCAGTTATTATTCATATCAAAAAAAAAAAGAAACGAACCTCTGAAATTACAAGTTGAGAGGAAAAAAAAAAAAGAAATCTAGTTTCCTTTCCTCTTTCCATGTCAGGAACCAAGCATCTGCAGTTCCTCATGACTGAAGTGGTCTTTGAATGGTTATACTGCTCTTGCAAGTGGCTGAGATCCTGAAAGTGCTTTTAAAAGGCAAAGCAAAGCTGGTGTTTCAAGTGTCACAACACTTCGTGCAGCTCTGACATGCTTTTTCTTGGTGCCATGTCTCCAGGAAAGGGAGATAAAAGACGGAAAAGAACACAAAATCGTGTCTGAAATGCTACGTGTCCCCCTCTCCCGCAGTGATCTAGAGATGTGTTTGTTCATTTTGATAACCCTGGTGACTGAACTCAGCAAACGAATTTGAGCTGATCAAATGCTCCGAGCTGAAAATGTCACTTCTCCTGGAGCCAGCCGACAAAGACCCATTCCAGTGTGATGATCTGGGAGTCTTTTAGCACTCCCTGTTGGAAGCCTCCTGTTTGACTTCTTGTTGAAATACCTTTATTGTCTTACCTTTTCAAAATGCAGCTTTTTGTTCTCTCATGGGATGTTATCTGTCAATCATCCAAACTCCACGCTGCTTTGGTAATTACCTGGTTTTTGATCAGAGGCCAAGAAATTAAAGGGTGAACCCTGCTGTGAACTGAGAAGAGGAAGCTGAAGGGAAATTACGGAAGAGCGTTGGAGACCCAGCTTTCAGCTGCCCATGGTGGGTCAAGCTTCAGTGCTAATGGACATTTTCAGCCTACCCTGACCTAGAAACTGGTCCCTGAGCTGGGGCAGAGAGGATGGGTGGAGATACATGGGAGCTGATTTTTGCCCTGGGTTAAGGAGCACTATAGATCATCATTCAGGTCATCTCTGAAAACATCTAGAAGATGTATGTGACTTTGCAGAATTCATCCTTTGGTTCTCTCACATGAAAATGGTCTTCTGCCTCTGACTTGTCTCCGAGGTCATTCCTCTTGGGCACAGGGTATTTAATCCTGTTGCAGCCCAGGCGTCAGAACCTCAGCACAATGTCCAGCATCTGCCCTGTCAGGGTTGACCCTGCTCAAAACAAGAGAGGATCCTCATACAAATGAAGTAAACGGGATTAGTCCTGTTGAGTGAATTGCAGTCAAACACTTTGATCTAAGCCTAAGGCTTCTAATTGCATATTTAGCTGTATCATTGAGAAATTGATGTCTCTAGATCCACAGGAGTCTGGGGGTTAGTTTCTTGTGCCAATAGAGCTTATTGAGTTTCAAGGGCTAAATTTAGTCTTGGTCCAAATGGACATAATTGAAGTTACTTCAAAGAATGAGGGAAGAACATATTATTTAAAATCAGGTTTTTAACTGGCAAGAGAGAATTAGGATGGGTCAGTCCTGGTTCTTCTACCATGCATTAGTCATAATGTTTTCATTTATCACTATTTCAGATCGTCAAGTATTCCAAATGAGCGGCAAAAAAAAGCGAGTTCATGATAAATTATAATCTCTAATTCACTCATATATTATGTGTGCATCTACAGAAGCATTTGAATATGCTTATTCTTGTCATTAGTTACAAGCATTAATACAAAACATCATGATAAACTGTGCATTTATTCTGATCCTACCATCCTCGTTTGGATGGAGAAGGAACGCCTTCCCTGTGAAGTCCCCCAGGGATTGCTCAAATTGCATGAACTCCAGTCCACCCACCTGCAATCAAATCTGGGAGATGCAATTACTTCACAGATGGTGATTCAGAGTGACAGTCATGGCCTTTTTCATTACTTTCATGGTATGTAATGAGAACAGCAAGACCGAGAGACTGTGGGTCCTGTGTAAGATCCTCCTGTCTAGTTTTCTCTTTCTTAGGGCAGTGTGGAAAGTCCTTCCCCTATCTCAGAGCACATTTCTAGTGCCTGGGGTTCTTTTTGAAGTGGAGGAAAATTCATTGTTACATTCTTGGACCATAATGCATTCATTGTGGAAACTATTTCTCTTCTTACAGTAGAACTGCCTCTTGTAAGAGCCAATTAAAGCCCCTGAAGTAGATCCTTTTATTCACAGGCCACAGCTGCTTCTCACATCATGGAACTGTTCCTGCAGCAGCTAATCTTGAAGGAAAGGAAAATTTACACTGGTTGTCGCTCTCCTCTGCTCTGCTCTGCTCTACTCTACTCTACTCTTTACCCTTTTGATGCACTTCACCCATCCTCTTTAATATGAACACATTCTCAGCTTGAGTCACATACCAGACCTACTTCTTTTTGGTTTTTTTTCCCTTTTTTTCTTTTCTTAAAAGGTTAGTTTCTGTGTGTGAATCTAAGAATGAGAATCGTAATGAAGCATTTTCTCATTGTACACATATAAGCTTTATTTCTCACCATTGGAAAGAAAACGAAAGTTTTCAAACATATCTGTCAGTTTGAGAGGTTCATAACCAGGAGGCAAGGGCCAGTATAACCCTTTCTACAGTCTCCTAAATTCTTGTAAGTCTTTGGGAGCATTGTAAAGCACCAGAGTTGTCAAGACAAGAATAGCCTCCATTCCTGCTTTTTACGATCTCAGATGAACATGGGATGCTTGAGAAAGAAATAGGATGTTGTACACAGTGCAAAGCTTCTTCTCTTTCTACAGAAATGATAATAGTTGAATAACTAGACCATTGTCTGCCATGACTTTGAGTTATGAAGAGCTGTTGGTGTGTGGGGAATACCCCTGGGTGGCCGCTCTGTTGTCATTTACCAGAGATGCATTACAAAGATTCAGCAAATGCTTTTTGTGCTCTCCTACATCTGTATCCCCACAAACAGCAGAAATTTCCTTGGCATGAGTCAACTCAGAGAAGTAACGTGATTCCTCTCTGTGGGCTTCGTCAATTCTGATGATTTAACAAAACAAAGCACTGTTTTGCAACGACTGTTGTGTAGAGATTCTAAGCCTGGACCTACATTTTAATCACTAAAAAAAAATTCAAAAGCACACACATATTTTACACCAGCTTGTGTGTGATTGATATTTATGCAGGATTTGTCTATGTTGCTGGAAAGTAGTGAATATTTGTTAAACGAAACAACAAGTCTTGCTCCACTGAAGGTGGCCGTCCTTACAACTTGCATTATTTGGACTCAGTTTTTGCCTAAAAAATTTTCAATGAATACATCTTTTGCAATGAACGTTGCTAAGCATTAGTTTTTATGAAAGTTCCTTGATACTACTCTTGAGAACTAACCAAAAAAAGAGTATTTTTCCAGTAGAAAACCTACATTTTTAGTCAGTTGATTAGAAGTTCTGGTCCAAAGAATATAGTCTAGGAGGAAAAAAAATCTTTATGTAAAAATTTAACTCATGAAAAATTTACTACATTATTTAGTTTCTACCCTTTGCAATCCTAACAGTTAGTAAATCCTAAAAAATTACCTTGTTTCTATTATGATTTTATCTAAGTTTGATTTCTCAAGGTTTTTGTTTGAAGCCAAGTTTTCTTGCAGAAAGCTGGTCAGAAACAGACAGCAGAACTGGCCGTGATATTTGTATAATTTTCCTGCTGATGTTCTTATTACTGCTGATATTTCCTATATTATTATTTTTATTATTAATAATGTTAATAATAACAATAGGCATAACAGCAGCAATGAAACGTATCTGGACATTTGGCCAATTCAATCTACTCCGTATAAAGTGATTTTTAAGTAATAATGAGATGAGCAGGAGAAGTATTTAGAAGACCACCTGTCTTTTTCAAATATTATCCAGATCTCTTGAGTCATCAGAATGGGTCTGGAAATATCAGAATATACTCCCCCGGTGCAATTTGCAATCAATCTGAATGTAGCATCACCAGTAAATCAGGAACTTTCTTCTGACAGCATAGCACTTGTGTCTGAGAATGCTGAGGGAGATAGATAGAAAAGCATTTTGTAATTGATGTTTTGAATATCTATAATGTCCATATTTTAATAAAGAACATGGAAAAAAAAAAGTTCTTATTTTATCAAGATTCCATTTCTTTAATGATAGTTGATTGGTAACAATTGATCGATAGAGTTAATTTTGCTTAAAACACTTTACAAATGTAAAGTTTTCATAGAAAATTAAGAAAAAAAAATAATGCTTAAGAAACCCATTGGGCTCATTGGTTTCAAATTTGATTTTAAAAATGCTTTTCTTTCTTTCATTTTTCTCAATTTTTCAACTCCAAATGCAGAAGAAATATCCCTGTTATTCGATTTTCATAGTTTCCTGCTTTCTCAAAAAAACCCCACAATTCTTTACAAAATTAAGCTATGCATATCCAGAGACAAACAAGCAAATACATCCAAGCAGTATCAAAATATTCAGGAAAGTAGACCAGCACTGAAACACAGGCTTCTACAAGGAAAAATATTCATAAAGATCTCGCTATATTTGTTTGCCAGAATGAGAAATACACCCCATGCTTTAGTTTAATTGGTCTCAGAAGAGGCATTTTCAGTTGAGAAACAACAAAATAATGTATATTAGATTTAAGAATTAATAAACCTGTGTGAGATGAGGAAAAAATTAAAGTCTTTCATCAATAACAATGGAAATCAATTAATCAAGCCCAGCTTTGGTGTGTGTAAGGGCTCTGTTATCACTGGGAGAAATAATCTATTATAAAAATACACCTTCTTTACATTTGGCTTTTCATTCCATGAAGCCATCTCATTTTTTCAGGCACCCTGCATAGGCTTAGGAAAAGCTGGGCCACTGCATCTGTTTTCAAGAGCTTAAAGATTTAAAAAAATAAAAAAAAAAAGAATAGGGAAAGATCTGCTTTCAGAACTCAGCAGAGAAAGAGACTGTGAACAGGCAAAAACCCGATATCCATTTGATGAAGCATTGGTAACACTGAGTCAGAGAATCACAGAATGACATGGGGTTGATCTGGAGATCATCCAGTCCAACCCCCTGCCAGAGCAGGATCACTCAGAGCAGGTCCCACAGGGACGTGTCCAGGCGGGTTGGAATGTCTCCAGAGAAGGAGACTCCACCACCTCTCTGGGCAGCCTCTGCCAGGGCTCTGCCACCCTCACAGGAAAGAAGTTCCTCCTCATGTTTAGATGGAACTTCCCATGTTCCAGTTTGTGTCCGTTCCCCCTTGCCCTGCTACTGGGCAACACTGAGAAGAGCCTGGCCCCATCCTCTTGACACTCATCCTTTAGATATTGCTCAGCATTGATGAGATCTCCTCTCAGTCTTCTCCAGGCTAAACAGACCCAGGTCTCTCAGCCTTTCCTCATCAGAGAGGTGCTCCACCCCCTTCATCATCTTTGTAGCTTCCACTGACTCTTTCCAGTAGTTCCTTGAACTGGGGGGCCCAAAACTGGACCCAGTACTCCAGATGTGGCCTCACCAGGGCAGAGCAGAGGAGGAAGATGACCTCCCTCCACCTACTGGCCACGCTCTTTTTAATGCACCCCAATAGGAGACCATTGACCTTCTTGGCCACAAGGCCTCATTGCTGGCTCACGGGCAACTTGTTGTCCACCAGGACTCCAAGGTCTCTCTCTACAGAGTTGCTTTCCAGCAAGTCAGCCCCCAACTTGTACTGGTGCAGGGGGTTATTCCTCCCCAGGGGTAGGATGCTACACTTGCCCTTGTTGAATGTCATCAGGCTCTAACCCTTCCTCTCGGTTCCTTCTCAGGTAATGAAATGCCATGGAGGTCATCTGGTCTCCTTTGTGAGTCACTGCCCAGCCTTGCCTGGAGCTGAGACGTGCCTGGGAGTTCTGTCTTCACTCACTGGGCAGGAATGAGCTGAGCTGATGTGCATGGCTGTGGTGCTGGACGGGGTTTGGGAATCATCAAGGGTCTGCAATGCGCTATGTCAGGACAGTAGGCACACATTTCTGCTGCCCAAGCGCTAAGAGGTCTGAAATATCCACTTTCCACCAAGGAGCAGGTGCCGAGAGGAAGACTCATAACCTCTTGAGCAGTTTTTCTGGCATCTCTCAGTATTTATTTACTAGATTTGAACTGTTACCTCACAACATTCCACTGGAACCAATGGGCATAAATGTTGGAAAGTCAGCATCTTGCAACAACAAATTAAATATAAAAAAGACTTTTCCTAGAACATCTTTGGTAAAGTTCTAATTCCTCAACGTATTAGAATTACGTAGAAGGTTTAACTCCTGGTAAGACACCAAAATCAAACAGCTTTAGCGTTGAAGAGATAAAGACAGCACCTGGAGGGCTGTATAATGCCAGCAGCAGCAAGGGAATAATGTCCAGGTAACATCTTCCTCCTTGTCCTCATTTATGTCCATCACCTATGTCACCAGTATATTTGGCCCACTGTATAACACCCCGTTGTCCATATCACTATGGTCTGACACATACCAGAAGAGCAACACAAGAGAGAAAAAGGTTCATGAACCTTATGTCTGGTTCTTAATATTCTCCTTTTTTATTATGGGAGATGTTTAGGATACTTCAAAACACACACAGCACACACCACTTCTTTCTCTGTTATTCAGCTCAGTCCTCCGCAGGTACAAGCTTCCCTAGCACATGTAGTCTGTAACAACATCTTTCCTTCTTCAGCCTTCCTTCAGTATCAGAAAGGCCTCCCCACCACCATCTCCCCTCCGCCCAGGCCAAGCAGAAGCTCACAATGGCTTGCAGGAAAGAAAGAGAAAGATGAAGGAGATGCAGAGCCAGGTTGGGAAAGCACAAGCAGGTAGAAGTTCTCACTTGAAGCCACATCTCATCATCTCATCATCTCATCTCATCTCATCTCATCTCATCTCATCTCATCTCATCTCATCTCATCTCATCTCATCTCATCTCCACCTCGACTATCCTTTGGCACCAGAAACGCAGGCAGGTGCTATACAGGCCTTCAGAAATCACTTACCCAGGTAGAACATCTTGTCACGGGGGCTACCTTGTCTCCTCAGTGCTGAAAAGCTATGGCTAGTGGGAGACCACCCTTGGTCCTTGCTCTCTAAACGTGGTGGTGTTGCCACAGCCTTTCCTCTCACTCCATTTGCCCCGCTCAGCTGAGGCAGAAAAGGGATGGTGAGAAATGGCTGTCAGCCTTGATGCTCAAAGCCATGCCACCTGCCCACCATCTTCCCACTTTATTGTCATTTATCTCTTATTTTCCTTGTAAGTCCAAGTCTTCTATTTCTTTTCCTACAATTTCTTCTTGTCTGTGAGTTTGAGCCTGTACTTTTGAAAAGAATATATCCACGAATGGCTTTATTTCAGCTGTCAGAGCTTTTATTGCGAAATATAAATAAAAAGTTCCAGAAGAGCACTTTTTTACTTCTTATAATGTAAGACAAAGCTGGAGTGAAACAGATCTCACCCACTGGAAGGCAGAGCCCACACACTCAGAATGATTCATTAAATCATCCATCGCACTTTCCTGAGAGAGCCCATCAGAAGTTACACAAACCACACCGAACTTGGTGCTCCCACTGCACCTCAGAAGTCAATGCCCGGTGGGACAACCCTGCTGCCAGCCCCTCAGCAAAGCCACATCTTGCTGGCTGCTCCGAGCTCCCCTCAAATTTCGGAATTTGGCCATCAACCAACACCCAATACATCCCCCGTGACCCTCCTTCCAGCCACCCCAAAGCATGTATCCACCTTTCCCTTGCTGGAGTGGGAGCTAAGTGTCTCCTTCATAGATTCATGGAGTAATTTGGGCTGGAGGTCACCTGGGCCAACCCATTGCTCTGCAGCACAAAGAGAGGCTTTTGCAGGGCAAGCAGCAGAGGACCATAAGATCTCCTGAAGCAACAGAGGACTACCACCACCGCTGGTGGTCATATTGAGCATGGGAGCAAGTTGCACTCTTGACATTGAATGGAAGAGACGCAAAGGTAATACCAAAGAAAACACATCAAGAGAGAACTACAATGGGAAATGAAATTCCCTCTGTTACCAACAGCAAAGCAGGGGAAGATGTGTGGGGACAGGGAGGAGAGCACAACCTCATTTTTCCAAAGAACTCTCCTTTGGTTTTTATTTTATTGAAAGATGAGGAACACTAATGGGAAACTCATTTTTTCAAAAAACCCCGGCTACATTTTAAACGTGCAATGTTCTGACCAGTTCTCCAAGATGGATTATGTTAATTTGCGGCATTTTAAGGCACATTAAAAGAAATGTGAGATGTCTGAGTGGATTTTTCTGATTCCTCATCCTTCTTCTGTATGCCTTTGTGCTAACCCTGGCTACCCACTCAGCGTGGATGGGAAAAGCATTAGAACAGCTTTTGCAAAAGTCACGCTGTCCCATGGGAGTGAAGATCAGGAAAGGAACAAAGAGAAGAAGGAAAGAAAGGCAATGGACAGATCAATTTAAATGCAGAACTTGGCCTGACACCCAGTTAAAATCGAAGCTCAGATGTTAAGCGGAAATTATTCAATCTTCTTTCAAGTATCCCATCAAAACAACACAGGACGGAAATGCTGCAAATAAGAAGAAAAACTACCTGCAGGCTTTAAATACAGTGGAATATTTACGACAGCACATCGCTGGTGAATGCTGATGCAACCATGCTCTTGAAAAATGTCTGTCAGAGAGATTATTCAGAAAGCTGGAGCCACAGGGGTTGCCATGAAGCCTGAGCAGGACTGGGGAGTACGGTCAGTACCTGAGAAAGTGAGGCATATTCGTACTGAACGTGTTGACAGCTTCGTGGGTGGAGGCTCTTAGAGATGTCTGTGCCCTTGTGGAAGATGTTCATAACCCCAGCAGGCAAAGAAGTTACCAAACACTCACAAAAATTAAAGTTACTGGAGAAAACAGGCAAAACCAGGTCCTTTCACCTGATCAGCTCCATGCAGCTCCAGATATATCCACCTAAAAGCATGCCATGTGTCTGTCTCCCATCAGGACACTTAACAACTTGTACGTACCCTGAATGATGCAGATTCTATCACCAGTAAAAACAGTTCTTATTTAAGGAAGCAGATGGCTTTTCCAGAGTTTTACTGGCTTTTGAAGTAGGAATTATGTCAGAGCAGACATACCCTAGAGGACTTGTCTCTTATCCATGCCAGCCAGTTATCCCAGCCCTCCCTGGCTCTGGGATGTTCCTGAGCCAGGACCAAGACTGCCCAGCCTCCATCACACCCAACATGGACTTGAGGGCAAATCCAGGTAGATTTCCCCAAGGAAAATGTTGTTACAGCAAAACTTTCCCAAAATGAACCTACTTCCCATTAAACACAATTTCTGAAGAGGTGGCGGTTCCTGATGGAAAAAGATTAATAGGAAAATCCCAAGAAGCTCTACTGCTCTCTGCTCCTTATGGACGCTCCTTATAGACTTCATTTATAGCAGCCTTAAGGCCTCTATTTTCTTTGGGAGTTCATTTCCCATTCACCACTGTCCCATGGTTTTAGAAGCAGAACTGTAACTTCTCGTCACATATCTCCTCTCCATTACTCCTGATGTTCTGGAGTGCTAAATCAATGTTAAAACGTTTAAGGCTTGATCTAAATCTATTGGAGTCCAGAGAAAGAAGGATTTTGCTGACTTTTGGCCGTGTGGTGTTCTTTACTCACGTGCCAGTTCCATTGTTACTTGTTTATAAGATGCTTTTTTGGAATTGGCATTAGAAATACTTTTCAAAGATTCACAAACCCATTTTTGGCAATGATGGTGCCTATAAAATATATCAATATGACAGAGAGTGTGAGAACATGGGAACATTTACTGTTGCGGTGATTCACTTCCTACTTTATATACAAATCTGGTGAATGAAGTTCCACTTGTTTTACATCTAAAGCAGCAAGGAATTTTTAAGGTAATTAAGAAAAGAATATTCTAATTTTTCAGTCATTCAGATCTACCTTTGTGTATATCTTTTCAGATCCAAATTTAAATGTGACTTGAATTGCTTAAAATATTAATCTGGTGTACAGCTATGGACAGGATAAATAGTTTGGGGAATATGAAAACCGAACTAGCTGTTTGATGGCAAAACTTGCATTAAATTGACATTGTAAACGTGCTCTCTGTTTGTAGCAGTTTTAACGAAAGCAGAATATGCTAAAATATAATTTACAAGTGTAGCTGTATGTCCTGAGGTACCAGTTGAAGCTCTGCCTTGGATGGATTTGTTAAATTATGCTCTATGCAAACACAGCAAAAGAAAGACCTTACCCATGACAGTAAGCAACCTAAATTGGCAAAAAAAACCCAACATTTAATGCCTGAGTGTTGTTAACTTATGGTTAACACATTTAGCCAGAACTTTGCACCTGAAGTCTGCTGATCCCCGGGTGTGTGTTTCTGAGAGTACAAAGCTGTAGGACAAGATGATCTTTAAGGTCCTTTCCAACCTAGAAGATTCTGTGATTCTGTGACTTCCTCAATAAAGCCTCGCATAAACTACAGTATGATTTTCAGAAAAATATCTCATGTTGACTAACGAAATTACCAGTGGATAGCGATTCCTCTAGGAAATCTTTGCAAAGGTAAGTTACCCTCACTGACAAAAAAATGCATTTAGTCTCAGTTCTGCTCCCAGCTGCCAGCTTCTACAGCTGTGTTAGGAATACTTTCCTTCACCATGCTACAGAAACTGTAAATATGAGCACTTTCAGTCTTGTAATTTTTATTGCATATTTTCTCTGATTTCTCTCCTACTTAGCAGTATATTTCTTAAATGGGGGATGCTGAAATTAATACAACCTCGATACTTCTTTTCCATAAGCAGTTTTGCAGGAGCATGCGTGGACAACATCGCTTTCCTTGGAGAACTATGGGGAGAGATGTCACCATCAATGCCTTAACAGGTTGATGGATATTAGAGGATACAGTATAACACATTTTTGCTTATTCTTCTTCATTTGGAATTTCTTCATATTCAGAAGAGCTATCTGTGTATAGAGAAGATTTCTGCTCTACTTTCTCATTCCATTATAAATAATATTTAACATTTACACGAACTGACTGACTTTTTTTTATTATTATTTCATTTTATTTCTTCCTGATTTTATTTCTTTGAAGAAAAATATTTACCTTGTTCAAGTTGGTGTTTGTGACATATCAAATGAAGGGGAGAATCATTTGGGGCCCATATATCAGGAGCCCTGTCACATAAAAGAGCAGATCAATGTGGGTTTTTACTGCTAGCAAAACACTATCATTTTTAACCAGTCTTAGAGCATCTTGAGCTTTCATTCCATGAATGAAATGATTCTATGATGTGGGATTTTTTTTCCCCCTGCAATAACAAACCAAAGTAAATAAAACCCAAAGCTCCTGAGAAATCCTGTTGACAAAGGAACCCCATCTCCTCTGCAGAAACCGCCCTGTTCCAGCCCCAACCCTGCGAGGGACTGAGGGCTTCTCTCACTTCAGAATCATATTTTATTAGCACTGCCAGAAGAAAATATCTCAAAATGATAAAAAGAACAGCTCTATGCTATACTGCAGGAGACGTGGCAGGGAAAGCACAGTAATTGTGTTAGCAGGCATCACAGAATTTGTGTAAAAAAGTTAAAGGAAGATGAATTCTGACTTACTGTTCAAATCATTATGATTTGACTTATGAAAAGCTACAGGGATCTCAAAAGTATACTAAATTCTGGAAATATCATATAGCATGAAGACAGAGAGAGATATTTCAATATTACTTGCTATTTATCACAGTGAATTGTACAACATGACATGTGGGTTCTGATCCTTAATATTGCTGGATTTCCAGCTTCACCTTTATACGTACACTTTCTGCTTGATCAAAATAAAAACTTGGAAAGAAGAGCTGGTTTCAAAATATGATTTTAGCGTTTGGATTTTTTTCTTACCTATTTCTTCCTTTTTTCCCCTCGTTTTTATTTCCACGTTCCCATTTCTTCAATACTATCAGGTAACATACAGTCAGAACTTTCTGGGGAGTATTGGTGTCTGTTCACAGACACTTGTTTCAGCTCAAACAGAAATTCCACTTGGTTTATGCTTGCAGTTGCTTTGCGTTTGATTTCTGGTATTGCTTGAGCAGGTAGGTTGTTCTAATCCTTGTGTCTATAGAAAATCCAATCTTAGGTTAATTAGGTGCTACAAATAAATTCGAAATCGCATATCTGGAAACAAAAATTCAAAATTCGCAGTTTGTTAGTTAAATAAAACATGCACATTTGTTCTTTTTTCCTAATGCCTTACTATAACAAGATTAGCTCCGGCAAAGCACAGAATATATTTCAGCAGGACAGGCCTCACATTCAAAACTGAGCTTATACTAGATTGCTTTGCTGGCCTCTGAATCATATTAAAATAAGCCCCAAATATTATTGTAATGCTTTATCTATCCTTCCTCCATGCTTAACATGATTATTATAGGCATTCATTTTTCATATTAAGAGATCAAGATTCAAGACCGAAGTTTTATCTTCTGCTTTGTTCTAAGGCAGAGAGGACTGAGAAGTCATTCCAAGTTTCAACCTGCAGTTGGTAGAAAAAACCTGCTCAAATATTCTAGGCAAAAAAAAACCCAAACCATTCTGTTTTCTGTTCCTTCAAAATGCATTTTACCAAAGGCAGAAATACCGCGTTAAGTGTTAAAGAATATAACACAGCAGGAAACAGGACATTCAGACTGAGAAGTAACAGCCAGAGTATCATTTTGTCTATTTGTACAAACTTTTTTTTTCCCTTTCTCTGGGAAAGATAATCCAAAACTGTGAGGAAATTGTTCTTTCTTGCTGGCTTGCATGGTTATTTGATTAAGTTACCACCGGTTTCACCCTTCCCGGGCGCTGGTGCCAGCGCGATGCTGCAGCGGTGGCCACGGGCACAGACCTGCCTGCTCAGCACTGCCCCTCCTCACCTTGGTTGCCCAAAGAGCTCAGGTCCCAGTAGGGAACTGGAGTGACTGGGGCTCCCTAAGTCTCTTTGGGCACTTTTGAGGTTTTCCTGCGGGTGAGAGGAGCTGGAGACAGGTGGGTTTGTGACCAGCAAACCCCACGCACTGGCAGGGGCTCTGCTGTGCTGCCTGTACCCAGTGCATCAAGTTCTCCGTCTAATTGGATCTGGTTTTCCAGAACATCAGTTCCTCTATTGATCTTGGTAGTTCTCGTTGTCATAACGTTTTAGCATCACCTTTTAATGCATCTTCGCAATCCAATTTCCTGTACAAATAATCCTAGCACAGACCATTCATTTTTCCACTGCTGGGAAAGGCAGCGCAATGCTCCTCTGATTATATTTTCCTGATGGAAATGCAGAGACACTCTCTTTGAGGAAGATGTGATTTGCCTCACCATGGGTTTTTGCCATGGACCTGATACTTAATTTTTTTTTTTTTTTTTTTTGTAAGGCACAAAAACCTTTTCAACTTTTTTTTCTCCCAAGTTTTATACTAAATCACAAGGAGTCACCTCAAGGAAACTGAAGAATGGATGTGTTTTGAAATTTTTCATCGCTGCAGCGACGTCCCTTGGCTTCATCCAAGGCATCTAAAGCAACAACACACTGAAACACATTGTCTTCAGGCAGATATCTCTCAAATTATTCGGGGTTGTTTCAGGGGGTTCAATACAGAACCAAGGCCTAGAGCATTAAGATTTCATATAAGAAAAAATTTATAGTTCCAGGAACCCATTTTACATTGTGATATCCTGAGGTCAGCCAAACTGCAGAGATGAGATCTACAGGTGTTATCTCTCAGTTTCACTCTTGTTTCCAATGCCTGGAATGCCTGCTGTCACCACAGAGGAAACAGAAAGAGGATATCCAAATTTCTCTGCAACTCACAATCCTTGAACAATGATAGACATGTAAACCTACTGCTGAGAACTTTGAATTTCCTAATAGATGTCACTGAGAGGAGGCATTGGAAAAACATCACAGACAGACATTCAGGTCCTTTGCAAGGTGTAGAATAGAAAATACTGATGGACTTCAAACTGCACGTTGTAATAGCCACCAAGGGTTTTTTTTGAACAGGATTTGGTCTATGCATATAGAAAAGCATCAACACAAAAAGTATCCAGTAAGACATCTGAAATAATGTATCACTTTGGAAAATTTAGAATTCAGTATTTATGTCCTTAAAGAAGATTGCAAGAAATCTGAATTAAACACATGTTTTTAAAACTTCCTTTATTTTTTTTTCTTTTTTTTTTTTCCATGTGACTTGTTTTTCTGGTAGCAGCGAATAGGGGAAGATACGTTAGCTATAAGGTATCTCACAGCAAAGATGTCTAAGAGTCATTCAGAAGAACATAACAGCATTAAATTTATAATAAACTCAGTACACTGTACAGCAAACAGGCTGCAGACTTTTAGGAGCACAATAATGGCATGGATTCTAATTAATTTATTCATATAAAATCAAATAGAAGAATCTTTTATGAGCAGATCGGTTTGCCTCAGTCACGTGCCATGCTGCCAGTATTTTCCTTCTGCAAAATATATATATATATATTTTTAGCAGCACCACTAAGCAACCCTCTGAAATGAATTCCAGCACTCAAAATAACATAATAGATTTGTCTGAAGGTAGGTTGTAGCCTTCCAGTAGGCTTAATTCACATCTGATTTCATTAAAAGTAATAGATATATCAATCAGTTGGCAAGTTGGATACCTCATTCTGTTTACATTTTTAAATGCAGAAATATTTGAGTGAAACATCTAATCATTTTGTGTGTGTGTGTGCGCTTCAGGAGAGGCATAAATCACGCACTCAAAGTCCCTCTATTTCATGAGGCTACAGAGGACAAATCACGATAAACCCTGCATTGAGTAGTGGGGATACACATCTCTCAAGATGTGTGGCTTTCCTTCAGGTTCTTCGCTTCTCCCTTCTTGATTTCCGTATGTTTTGCCTAGAAAATTCAGGGAAAATAAAAACTGCTTCACATGTAGCCTGATCACAAGGAAGTCTATGACCCTGGGATTTGAAAAGCATTCTTGTTCGTGTCATGTCTCCACCATGGTCCCAGCCAGGGGCGCTGCCATGTGCTGACATCGAAACCTTGTTCTGTAGGAACTGGGAGGAAAATCTTCACTCCAATTGTGGCTGTTTTCACAGGGATGATCCTGACCACGACTATGGGCAGCATCCTGCCATCTCCTGATCTCTCCTCAATGCAATTTAACTCCAGTCACTCTTACTTACACACGCGGTGTATTTGTGAATAGATGGATTAACACGACAGTTTCCCCTGACGGATTGTCACTCTGTGGAAAGCAGTTTTCAGTCAAAAGGAAATAAATTATATTCTTGATGCCCGGTAATAAATAAAAGTTTAAAGGAGCTGATAACAGGGATTGCAGTAATTAAATCACGGACATAAACAAATGGGAAATTAAACCCAATCATTTCCACGCCAGCTGTGCTCTACTTCCAAGCTTATCTACAAAAACAAATTTACTTGTCCTTGGGTAAAAGCAGGCTGTGCAAATTCTGCTTAGCACTGCAGATTTGTGTCAGAGACATGTCTTTATAGGAAATAATGGAGACTTCCAAGCACAGATTTCCCGGGGAGGTCAAAAAGACCAAAGACCACTTTTCCTCTCCTTCCCCTGCTAAATCTTGCCCAGTTCAGCACATGTTCTGTGTCATCCGACATGGGAAAATCTGGGCAAACACAGTGCAGCTCCCTGCCCTCTCCATCACCTCCTGCACCTACTATATTTCTGTAGGACAGAGGCAGACACACACTAACTTGGTTAAAGACCCAAGCAGCAATGACGGGATGGGGCTGTATAGAAGAGTTGACGTTACACCATCACTTGTTCACATGCCCAGGCTGGCTGCATCTTTTTAAAAATCTATATCTACTATGCAGGCTGGATGCAGCTGCACTGAGAGAAGGGAAGGGACAGGGTTATACGGGCCAGTACAGATGTTTTGCCCCTGGCGGGGAGTTAGCCTCACCTGCTTTAGACTCATCCCCCGCACAGATACCCAGCATTTTCATAAAACCACCCTTTCAATGGTTGTGCTGCTCTAAAAATTCCCATAACCACAGTCCCTATCACAGGTAGGACTGGGCAGGGTCCCAAAACCCTCTCCCACAATTTCTAGCCATGCCAGTAGCAGACAGAGAGCTGGAATATCATTCAGCAAATGTGGTAGGATCAGCGTGGAAACAGATTATTGGATTCTGTCAGGAAAGATTTCTAAAGGTTTCCCTAATTCCTATTCTGCCTCAGAATAAGTGCTGCTCTAGGAAACAGAATTTTCTGTTAAGGATGGGAGATGACACCGGGGTAAGTTGGATGGGCGACAAAGGGTTCACGTCTCACCAGACCTCTTTAAACACTTGTGTCATGGAGCCACTCTTATCTTTGGAAAAGAGTGGATGTCTTCTTAAACTGCAATGCAAAAAAATACTTGACCAAGTGCAAAGATAGATGGTGTTGGCTGCCATGCAAACCCATTGAAATGAAGGCGAGAGCCATTGCTTTGTCTGTCATACTGGGAAAACGCAGCCTTGGCATTGAAAAGAGAGGGAGGTGGAAAGATCCCAGTAAAGCCTTTGAATGCGGCAGGAGAGGTGAGGTCTGACACCCTGAAGTAGCCCAGAAAGCTCCACATGGAAGGAGGTTCTCCCCAGCCCCAGCCCTCCTCCTGGCCCTGCCAGCCAGGCCACCCAGACCCTGCTTACAGATGCCAACCCCAGGCACAGGAATGCATTCTCTGTATTGAGAAATAAATATCAACAGAAAAACTCATCATACGTAGGAAACTTCAGGAGCCTCGAGCCTCTTAGAAAAAGTTCACTAACAGCTGTCTTTTTTTTGTTGTTTTTTTTATTTTAATGTGTATGAAGTGTTTAATTGAAACACTGTCTTTTGAGCAGAATACATAAGGCATCATTAAATGTTTTATAATGCTTTTGCAATCAATGAAAACATTTAATTAAGCTTGATTTTTTATTTAGTATTTTTTTCCTGTAGGGCAAGAAACAGGAAAACACATTTTTTTTTTTGTTGCAGTCCTAAAACAAAATTTATAATCTCAGTTTCCCAGGCTGGAAAGTCCATTTCACGACTGTGTTTTCCTACCTCTGCAAAAGATCCACGCTGCTGTTTCTTAGTGCACACCTCATCTTTACTTTTCTACACCAATCTAAAGATATTTAAAGATAGAAAACAACATGAAGAATATCTCATGGATGGTAACACTTTAGACAAGCTTCTGTGTGTATCAATTCATATATCTGGTCAAGCCTGTTTAACTAGTGTTCTCATCTGTCTTGCAGCATAAGTAGCTGATTCACTGCTAAAATATGACAAGAAATCCCAGGAAAACCTCCAGAAAACCCCACTAGAGGATTCTCACAGCTCCAGGAAAGCAATGACCTCTGTAACTTGTGGTGGGTTGATACCAGCTGGCAGCTGAGCACCCACAAGCTTATCACTCCCTTCCCCTTTAGTGGGACTGGTGAGAGAATCAGAAGCAAAAGCAAGAAAAACTCATAGTTTGAGATAAAGATAGTTCAACAAGTGAAGGGAAGACGAAAAAAAACCTCAACCAAATGATGGAAAGGCAATCCCTCACCACCTCCCACCAGCAGACAGCCCACCTACTCACCAAGCAATGACTACTTCGTAAAGACCAAATCCCCACGTGCCTGGGGCAACCCAAGGAGTGCTGTATAAAATTCCCCCCCTTGCTCCCAGGTGGGGATGCCGTGCCAGGAAAGCTAGGACAGACCCCATGGGAACAAGCAGATTTTGGTTTATAGCTGGTAGAAAAGTCAGGTGGGAGAAAGCTTTTGATTAATAAAGGAGTTTTTTTTATGCCTGTGGTGTAGCAGAGCTGCTGCTCTGAGGGCTGGGGATACGTTAGGAGAATTGTAAGGGT
Source organism: Calidris pygmaea (assembly GCA_003697955.1). Taxonomy (NCBI): domain Eukaryota; kingdom Metazoa; phylum Chordata; class Aves; order Charadriiformes; family Scolopacidae; genus Calidris; species Calidris pygmaea. Next base: position 2,207,661 of record QJSC01000556.1, on the reverse strand, counting down.
TCACCTGGATATATAGACCCTACCAAACTCTGAGCATTTAGGCAGAAGACTCAGCCCTACGCTTGGAGGTATCTAAAGATCTGTTCAGTGCTTCCCACCGAAATATTTTTCTCTAGAATTAACTATTGTTTAACTAGTCAATCTTGAACCAAATCTCTTTTACCCAGAACCATCCAGCCCCTACTTCAAGCAGGCTTAGAGACAGGCTGCCAGGAGGAGAACCAAGGTGTAGGAAGGACAATTTTAGCTAGAGATGAGACAATAAGTGCTCGAGTGGCTTTCTGGTCAACAGACTTGTCTCCCTGCACCTCCCATTGACATTTTGTCCCAGGTATGTTAGAGGTCTCTGTGCCCAGCATGAATCTCTTCTAAAAACCTCTTTCTGCAGCATTTTCACTGACCTCTGTCCTCTCTGGAAGCTGCAGGCTTCCTGGAGCTGCTGGCTGCCTGGGGATGACAGTTTGCTCCTCTCTGCTTTGAATGTCTCAGTCCCTGAGAGAAGGCAGCCCGGCCCGGAGAGGGAGAAACTGAAACAAACATCTTTTGTGTAATGATAAAAGTAAAAATGAGAGAGAGTCTGAGAGCAGCCTGACAGCTGCAATTGGTCACAAAATAGATTTTTTTTCCTATTTATTTTTTCTTTCCCTAATATATTCCGAGCACAGGCTATTACTATTCAATAGAAAGGAGGCCAGAGTGACTCATTACGCGGAGCCACTACTCATTTTGAATTCTCTGAGCTATGAGAAACCACTTCTGGCCCAAGCAAGAACATACATGGCTGGTTTCCCCCTCTCTGTGCAGCAGAAGGCACATCCAATGACGGGCAAACCCCCAAGCCAGTACTGGTGTCCTGGATAACTGATCAGACAACTGGTAGTTGGTTTGCAAGCTGAGAGCTCACAGGTTGTCATTGCCTTACCACTCTCTGCATTATCACCCTCCATCCATGTTATGGTGCTTTCGTGTAGAAGATGCATCTAGAGACAGATGCAACTAGATGCATCTAGACAGCAGTCGGTGTTGAAGTTTCTGGGCAATGATTTCTGTCAGTCTGCCTGGGCTGTCCTGCAGGGACATGGTCACCCATGTCTCTGGACGGGCTTGAGAGATGGGCCCATGCAAACATCATGAAGTTTAACCAAGCCAAGTGCAAGGTCCCGCACCTGGGTCACAGCAATCCCAGGCACAAATCCAGGCTGGGCAGAGAATGGATTGAGAACAGCCCTGTGAAGAAGGACTTGGGGGTGTTGGTGGGCAAGAAGCTCAACATGAGCCAGCAACACGTGCTCAAAAACCAGAAAGCCCCCTGCCCCCTGGGCTGCATCCCCAGCAGCGTGGCCAGCGGAGCGAGGTGGGGATTCTACCCCTCTGCTCCGCTCTGGGGAGACCCCACCTGGAGTCCTGCCTCCAGCTCTGGAGTCCTCAGCAGAGGAAGGACATGGACCTGTTGGAGCAGGTCCAGATGAGACCATGAAGATGCTGGGAGGGCTGGAGCCCCTCTGCTGTGAGGACAGGCTGAGAGAGTTGGGGGTGAAGAGAAGGATCCAGGGAGACCTTAAAGCCTGGTCTCTAAAGGGGCTCCAGGAGAGATGGGGAGGGACTCTTGATCAGGAAGGGGAGCCGTAGGATGAGAGGGAACAGTTTTAAACTGGAAGAGGGGAGACTTAGATGAGATATTAGGAAGAAATTTTCTACTGTGAGGGTGGTGAGCTCCAGCTTTTGCCTTGATGAGCTGGTAGGAAGGAGTGTGAATGCTGGTGGAACCAACAGAACTGCTCCAGGCTTATGGTGGCCGGACACTGATCTTTACTTGCCCATTTGTGTTTAAATAGGCATGACTGTCTCTCTGAGCCCAGAGCAGTGTCCAGTTTTGCTCACATCTTCTTATACGAACGAGATTAAATCTGTCTGAAGGTAAAGGATCCTCATCTGTGTGTTTCCTCCTCTGCTTCCCACTCCACGTCTAGGCCTGTCACAGCCTTAATCTACCACATTGTGAAGGTTAAGGGAGGTTATGGAATGAAATCCACCCACCATTTCTCCTAAAATTGCAAAAAAGTAGGAAGAACTGCAAATGTAAAACCTTGTCTATATACGTTCTGCTGCTGAGGGATGATGGGAAGGAGCCATTTGAATTTTTCCAGTGTCTTACTCTTTTCTTTGGCTGTCCATAAATTATGTCGCTTCTGCTCCCTGACAAGTCTTGCATATAGCAGAATTACTTTCAACTGCCTTACATAAGTTTTTCTAAATCTGATTATTACAGAACAAAGACCATCAGAAAAAGCAACTAAGGGTCAACTTTTAACCCACAATCCATCTCTGACATTGGGAAGACGCTTTACCCTTGTTACAGTCAGTCATTGCTCTTACTTTCACTTAGCATAAAAGGCAATTCTTAAAAGCATTCATTTTGATTCCCCAAATTTAAAATGTGGGACCTGTCATGTTTCTTACACTGCAGATAACATTAAAGTATAAAAATTGCCCTGTGATCCTTGAATCATTTTCTCTTGAATCGTTTTCTCTTGGTGTTTCTTCTAAAAGGCTCGCAATGCTTGGAAAAAGGAAACAGAAAGAGCTAATTGTATGCCAAGAAAGCTTCATAATCACTTATTCCAGGCAATAAAATAATTGATTCAACTTGGCAAGAGTTTCACACTCTAAATTTGCACCCAAAGTGAGTGATTAAGTGCTGTGCTTTCCCCTAGACACGTTGACTTCCAGCCATAGCCAGCAAAACGGGCCGTGTAAGCTAGTTAGTACCTATCTCCCTCTCTACTCGAGGGGGCTATATATTATGGCACTGATGACAGCACCGCCTGGAGAAATAGGAGCCAAGGGCACTGGAGAGGTGATCCTGGCTGTGCCACTAACTGGGAGGATTTGCAGAGAGCCGTAAGGGATCTCGAGGCTTTGGTTGTGCTGGGATGTTTGAACAGGCGTCTGTGTCAGTTGCTGCTTTCTCCTGGAGGAGGAGAGAGGAGGTCAATGAGGCTGAAAAGATGCTCAGCTCCTGCCTCTTCCATGGCAGGAAGCCCTCTCCTTCTGAGGATCTGCTGCTGCTGCATTTGGGACCAGGAGTATGAGCAACCTTTGGCCAACTAAGGTCTACCCTTCTGCTCCCCTCTTGTGAGACCCCACCTGGAGTACTGCATCCAGCTCTGGAGCTCCCAACACAGGAAGGACATGGAAAGGTTGGAACGGGTCCAGAGAAGGGTCATGAAGATGCTCCGAGGGCTGGAGCCCCTCTGCTGTAAGGACAGGCTGAGAGAGCTGGGGGGGTTCAGCCTGGAGAAGAGAAGGCTCTGGGGAGACCTTAGAGCCCCTTCCAGTCCCCAAAGGGGCTCCAGGAGAGATAGGGAGGGACGCTTGACCAGGGAGGGGAGCCATAGGACAAGGGGGAAGGGTTTGACACTGAAAGAGGGGAGATGGAGACGAGATGTGGGGAAGAACTTGTTTGGTGTGAGGGTGGTGAGAGCCTGGCCCAGGTTGCCCAGAGAAGCTGTGGCTGCCCCATCCCTGGAGGGGTTCAAGGGCAGGTTGGAGGGGGCTTGGAGCAACCTGGTCTGGTGGGAGGTGTCCCTGCCCAGGGCAGGGGGGTTGGAACTCGATGATCTTTAAGTTCCCTTCCAACCCAAACCATTCTATGATTCTATGACTCTATGAACTGCACTTAGCCCAAGAGTAAAGAGAAAATTGGAGGTTTCCAGAAACAAGCTCCCATAAAATACGACCAGGAGCAGGCTCCTCCTTTGCAAACCCAACTGAGCCTTCAGGATCAGGACTAGAGCTGGCTCTACACCCCAACTGCTCTGTCTGGAGATGGATGGAGCTGGTGAAGGGTGCTGGAGCTGCCACATTGACCTGCTGCAGCCCAGGCAGAGACCTAGGAATGCTGGAAAGGCACATGCCAACGGCTTCTGCTCCAAAACACAAAAGCTCTGCTGTGACTGACTGTGCAAAAACCAACTAAAAAGGCACATGTCACGTGTAAGAGCTTGATTTAGCATTGAACAGCCCTGCAGAGCACTAAGCTAATTTAAGTTTGGTTTTGTAATATTTTCAAAATACCTCTGTGCATGGTTTCAAGGGACTTACAAGAGCCAGTGCTATGATACTCAAACGCTCAAACAAGGTTTGTTAGGCTGGTGGAAATACAGTTTCTTAATCTCCCATTAACAAAATTAAAGCCGGGACTATATTTCTCTCTGGTCAAGGAGCAAACAATCAGTAGTTACCATGGTTGTTAGCCTCCATTAGCTCTGCTTGTGCTACTTCAAAGGGGCCAATAATACTCCTTTCCCTTTAGGTGCACTGGTGCTGGTGCTGCAAAATGACTTTATTAGCTCAGGTAAATTATTTCTTCCCAGTAATGAAGCTAGAGATATGGAAAGAGAAAAGATGAGAAAAGCAGGAAGCAACAAAAGAGACTCCCAGCCTCTCTGCCAAGATCACTGGAGTTGTGTTGGCTTGCGCCAGCTAGTCACTGGGCCACCAATAAATAATATGGTTGGTAAAGCAGTTTTGGAGCCTACCTTATGTCTTCTTCTGCCTCCTAATAACAGCAGGCCAGAAGCTGGCAAAGATTTAGCTCAGATCTCCTTGGCAAGCAGACCACAAAGTGATACCTGACAGGCCTGGCGTAAGGGCTTGCATTTTTGGTGATGCAAGGAGTAATTCCACTTCTGTGGGTTCACACTGCCCGTTTCCGGAAATCCTCCTTCCTTCCTCCTTTCCTTCTCCCTCCCAAGCAGTCAAGATTTAAACTGCATGCTCGATTCAGAGGGGAAGCCATGCCACAGCCACCCCATGGTCAGCTCATCCTCTGCCTTCTTAGAATCATAGAATGGGTTGGGTCAGAAGGGACCTTAAAGAGTTCCACCCCCCTGCCCTGGGCAGGGACACCTCCCACCAGACCAGCTTGCTCCAAGCCCCCTCCAGCCTGGTCTTCCCGAACTGCTGCTGGGAAAGGGGGGACATCAGTCTTCCTCTCCAATTGAACAAGCTGAACAATAAGTATCAGGGCTTGGAAGGAGGGTGGGGGTTTCCCCGTCTCAAGGTGAAATATTGTCTTCCTGCTACGGCTGCAGCAATTCAATCTGGGCTTGAGGGTAATGAAAGAGCTTCATTCATTTAATCAGATATTGATTGATTGCTATAATATACTATGTCAACAATTCCTGCAAGGAACAGGGGCTGGCTGAAATAAATCAGATTCCAGCAGCCTCGGTTAGAAGAAGCAAAAAGTATGTCAATATACTAGGTGTTTGATTCCGGTCTTGCGCCGGAATTGTGCATCATTAATTTTCAGTTCTGCTAAATATTTTGTTTATCAAATACAGTCCTATGCATTTGCAAGAGGCAGTAATACCTCAGTTTTGCTCCCATGTTGTAATCTTTCATATTTAAAAGCCTTTAAGATGGTCTTATTTTTTATGTTTATTACAGAGCACAAGAGCTGGAACACAAACTTTATTCTTTCAGGAGTAAAATCTCACATCTTGTTTTGCTTGTATCCGGATAATCTGAGATGAGTTCTTGGCTCTGCTGTAGCTTTTGGGGATATATCTACACTTTCTGTTTTCTGTTCTTCAAGCATGTGTAACTACAGGCACCCTTTTGTTTCATCTTGTGCCTATCCACATTATGAATTTTTTGCATGAAGCTGAACGTGTGAACACATCTAACACTGTGTGGTTTCAGTCCTCATTGCTCTTAAGAATTGCTGCAGCATAGATGTCTATAAATAATAATATCTAGAGGGTTCGGAATGCAAATTTAATGCGAAACAAAGCAAATAGTAACATCAATCTATCTCTGTACTTGTGCTATAGAACAAATGATTTCAAAAAAAGGTTCAGCTTTTCAGATACTTTGTGAAATGATTGAAAGTAAAGATAACAAAAACATTATAAGAAGTGCCTAATCACTCCTTTTTGAGTTTACTAAAGAGTAATATAGGTATATCTCAAAATACAGGTCTTTTAAATAATGCTTTTTAAGAGGTAAGCTTTCTGAACAAGCATAAGTAGACCTCTCAGTTCTCTGAACTTAAAATTATTTTTTAAGATTTCTCAATTGAAATATCAGTTGTGAAACTTCAGTTTTATTTTGTAAACATGTTTTTATCTTGCATTTAAGCCAATATGGAAGTAGGTCGGAGCCGGCACAGCTCTCTCTGACCTAGAATCAAGTTTGATTCTAGGATGAGATCAGCAACAAATTTAGTCTCAACCTTTGTGTAAAAACCTTTGTAACAAACACAAATTCAACTTTCTATGAAACAGACTAAGGTGTTATCTTGAGAACTTTAATCCTCGTGTTACTCACAAAATTGTTTTGGTTTCCTTATTCTTCTGCAGTTGAGGAGAAGAGGTAAGAGGAAAGTGTCAACCAGGCATCAATCACTGCTTCTGCTGCTTTCTTCTGTGTGAAAATGTAAGGAACATAAACAGGGAGGCGTGGATCCTGTCTCTAGCTATTTACCTGATGAAGTGGGCCCTAGGAAGCACAAAGTAGTCCTGAATGTCAGCAGTTGGGATTGTGACTACCTCTGTCTGAAAATGAACCCTGCCTTATCCCGGGAAAAGGCCACACCAGAAAAGGGAACAGTTTCCACTGCAATTTTCAAGGAGTGAAGATGTCAGAAGTCAAAGTCCCAAACCAAAGAGATATAGCAAATATTATCAGCTTCAGAAATCCATTAGCATTGTCTTGGCTGACTAATTTTCACATATTATGGTATTAGATATCACAGTCCAACTTTGCCAGGTAGATCAGATAATTGTAAAAAGATAGAATAGGAAATTTCTCAATGCAAAAGTATGCAAACAAGAAAATGTCATTGAGAGCAATTAATTGGAAGCTATCACTGCTGCAGAACTTAATATCTGATGAAAGAGCTTTCCCAATGCAGGATGAGATGAATTAATTCCTCTCAACATTCTTCTGACCGTAGCAGGTGTCTTTCAAATGCAAATGGAATCCAGATCTGAATACTCAGAATATTAAATAAACTGTAAAGAGAATCAATGTTCTACTTAAATGCTTGAATGTCCTTCAAGCAATATATCTTGCAGCCTTCATTTTGCAGGTTTTGAGAGTTTCCCCAAGATCTGAGGTGCCCTCTTTTTTTTCCCAGGGGAGTTCTCAAGGAGGAAGGACTTCCTTGTGTGCCCTTCGTTCTGACAGCGTGCTGCCTTGTATCTACTGTACGTTTTACAGGCTCAATCCTAATATAGATTGTAGGGGAAACGGACACGCAAAAATGGTACCAAAGTGTTTATATGAACACCTTAATTCATGGGATTTTCCTCTTGAAGACGGTTGACTATTCTATCCAGATCTATTCCTTCCAGAGCTTCCTCCACCTGTATCTCAACAGGTATTTGTCAGCAAAAACCAGCAACACAAACGGCTGTTTCTCTGGCCTTTTAGGTCTTTACTGGTCTAAATGTCACCCCAGTGCCATTGGCTTTATGCAGTGGTGGGATGGCTTTGGGGTGGGAGCAAGCCCTGGGTGAGTGCAAGGCAGAGACATGTCCCCATGGAGTAGGACACTGTGTTACCCACATGGGGGTCACCTACAAGAGGTCTGACCGCAGTGGCAACACGACAGGATGGTTGGGATTTCCGTTGGTTCTTCTAGTTTTGTTTTTGGTTTTAACTGGTTTTAAAAAATAATATCTCTCTGCACTATTTTAGGAGATTTTTAATTTTCCCTTTTTTTTTTTTTTTTTCCCCCCCTGTGAATAAAAAAGTGTCTGGCTAGACAATCTTGTTAGCATAAATACAAGAGAGAATCAGGTTTGCACTGTGTCCTGAGCAATCTAATTCCCAGTGATTATGCAAATCAGGAGAAACAGGAGGCCACGGCAAAGAATGATCTATTCTTCAACCGGGAAAAAAAATGTAAATAGAAAAAACGCTTTTGCAACAAAAAATAAAATTACAGTTTTTGAGTGGGAGTGGATTACATGCATTATTAATCTGCATTGATATGAGAGACCAAAGAAAGACATTTCAGTCAGTAGATGAGGCCCTCAAATATCAATATTTGTTTGACTGCCAAAGAAAAGCAAATAACAGCAGCCAGGGGGGATGCATTTCTTGAATTGCAGCACTTTTCATTAGCTAATCCCCGGGAGGATTCCTCTGGATGTGGAGAAATGCGGACTGTGATCACATGAGAGCAGGGAATAGGAGAGAATAAAGTCCTTATGAACACACTAAAATGTTGACTCCTGGATAACCAAACCGATGACATACCTTTGTTCCTTTTCAGATCCAGAGGGCTGTTTCCAAATCAGAGAGGAAATAATGTATGTTGCTGCTAACACTTTCTTCCCTTGAACCATAATTGATTCATCTCTGCAATGTATTATTTATAAAAACCGAACACTGTTTTTGTCATCTGCTGTCTGTGACTGTCATATTCATTTTTCTCTCAGTGGATCTGTATGTGATTCACTGCAGGCTCTCTGTTATCTGCTAGAGAGGAAAATGATGCCTCCTGTGAAAGCACATATAGATGGTACAAGCTCTGTGGCCTTTGCACTGTGTGCAGAGCATTGCAGAGCGACACGGAACACGATGCTGAAGGTGTTGGACCTGTCAATGGACATGATGCTAAAACGTTAGGGGGATGCAATTATTGATAATTCAGTTATTGGCACTATTCCCTCATCCCTAACCGGTATTATTTGGCAGAAGTGAGGCTCAAGGAGGAATCTGAAAAAAGGAAAATGCAGTCTTTCCAAATGCTACGGTGGGACCCCTGTGTCAAGGGGGTGGGAGGTGACATGAGGCAACAGTCCAGGCAGAGAAGCGAACAGAGAAATGGCACTGCTCAGAGGGAAGGGGAATGAATGCAGATGGGAAAGAATATTGTCGTGGACTTCAGGGATGAACACGAACAGCCCAAGTTTCATCAAACCATTTCACATGTCAAGAGACTTACGTGACTCAGAGTGTCCCTTTCTTTACAATTCCCATGTTTCTCTGATTTTGACTGTAACACAAATTTGGACATCAATGATTCAGTACTTATAGAACCATAGAATCATAGAATTGTCTAGTTTAGAAGGGACCTTTGCTTGTTCAAATACATCGTGCGTCTTTTCACTGATACATGTCTTTAAATCCATGCATATTTAAATTTAATCAGTGATTTGCAACTAATTTATTGCTCCAGAATAAGAAAATGTGGTTGTTTTCCCCTCACCAGTTTATTTTGCTGACTCATTTTCAGGGAATATTTGTAATATTCTTTGGGAGCAATCCTGCTTTGTGGATTTGTTTAACATAATGCTCATCTGCTCAATTGATTCATGTTTCCAAGAGTCATCTTGCACTTCAACACAGCAATTTTGTGCTTGTACTTTTCTGTTTGTGGTATTAAATAATCATTATAATGTCTCAAAAGATAAGCAAGTATTGTATTGCAAATTGCAAATTCAAAACATATGGTATTACAGACAAGGAAATAAATTTCTGAAAAACAAGATAAGAACCTTACAAGTGTTCCAAACGCAAAGTAATCCTTAACCAAAGTAGAAACTAATTGTAATGAATGTTAGTAATTTAGAGCAGGATAATAGCTATTCATAACCATCAATTGTAAATGAAGTATTGGGTACCTGAATCACTTTCCTGGGCAAGAAACATAGAGCAAGCTGATTCAAATACAAATTACTCCTCAGACCAAATACTGGTGCACAGCTATGGCTGGTAAGGCTTGGACATGTATCACTGACTCTTCTGGCCACCTCTTCATCCTTGTAGGATAACAAGTAGTCTAAACAGGTGCAGGTCTGTACTGATTACTTGTTGCTGTTTATTTTCTAAGCCTACCCTCAGTTCTCAGAAATGTCCATTAGACAATGTAGGAAAGGAACGGTAAGAAAATCCCTGCTGTATTCCAGGCACCGAGCACTTCAGCTGGAGCTACAATTTCTTTGCATCATTGAACCACGGGAGCATTATTAAGGCTGGAGACAGGGAGCAAAGTTTCTGTCCACTCCTTTCTTGAGACCTATGTGCCGAGAACAGTATTCCACAGACATTTACTGACTAGAAACCACCAGGTTCCCAAAGCTTTTAGACTCTTATTTTAGTAAAATACGGCACAGTTCTACCAGTTACTCTGTGTGCAGGAGTTCTCTTTTACTTCTGAAAATAGTGACCATGTTATGCATCTTCAGGATGGGAACTTCATAAGTTAGAATGAAATGAATGACAAATAAATTAGAAAATCCCTACTCAATGCATTACATATTGTGTTTTTTTGTTATTAGTTATTCTAGTTTTTTCTAGTTATTATCTTTTTCCTAACTTTATACCGCTATTCTACTCTATCATTAATAGCAGTTAATAAAAACAAGTCCCCTACATCTTCTGAATTAAATTCATTTTGTTTTTCTAGAGAACGTACAAAGAAAAAGAGGAGAACTGTTAGAATTGTTGCCCGCTTTATTAATGGAGAGAGCAACCTCCAGAATGACTTTTGCTGTGCAAGTGCATGTGCATGTGTGCGTTAAGACACAAATCGGGGGATGTGCCCCAGGGATTCTCAGCTGGGAGATGTTAACTTCTTAAAACGTAGTAATTCAACATCTTCCACTCATCCAGACATAATCTTCGTGATGCGAGCCATGGCTGGGCAATTACATTTACGAACAAGAAATAAAATATAAAAAGATCATGAAAAAAAAATCCAAACCAGATATAAACCAAAGATTGTTTGCTTCTGCAAGGGCAGGTATGACCAGCTTATGTAGGGGGGGAATATGTCAGGGAACAGCGTGTTAGAATAGTATACAAGAGGTGAAATCTACTTGTTTTAAAGACATTTGAAATGATTCATTTGATGGGAAGATTATTGACATACTACATTGTGACATTTTATTTCGTTATATGTCTCTTTTCTTAGGAGCCAGTGGTTTCAGAACATTGTAGTAAAAGCAACTCTGACTAAGGCTACATTAAGTCTATTCATCCTAAACCACTGTTTTTATTTGTTTTATGAGTTTCTGGAGTGGTCAGATACTGGGATGAAACATGTCATGTTTCGTGGTTGGATTTTTTTATTTTTGAAACTTTTCTGATTTCTGGGGCGACTCAATAGTTTTTTTTTTTTCTATCCACGAATTCTGCTGATTTTTAATAACTTACATTGCAAAACCAAACCCCCCAACCCCAAGGGTTTAAAGCTGGAATTGGGGCATCATATGGAAGAGACGGAGAAAATAGCAGCTGTGCAAACATAGAGTGACTGAGGGAAGTTCCCAGCCCCTGGCCCAGCAGCCAGCACCAGGGATTAGAGCTGAAAGCCCATCAAGAAGCTACAGCTTTTCTGTGGCGTGAAGGGAGGGAGGCAGACTGCATTCTGCCCCCCTCTTCCAGCATAATGTGTTTAACACTCAACTTTCACATTCACCTTCTCATCTTCCAGTGCCTCCCTTTTGCCATCGTGTCTCGTCAGATCCAGGGTAAACACGAGCCTTGCTCATCTCTTTCATTTGCACATCAATTTCTAATTATACTGAGTTTATTTCTGATTCTATCATGTAAGGGAAGGTCCAAATACCTAAAATTGTACTCACAAGTATATCTGCCAGGAAGACACATTTTCTTGGCTTGTTTATATCCTGCTAACTGTTAGCCATGAGCATCCTTTCATGTCACAAAGGGAAACTCTGTCCAAGAGGACAAGCAGAGAAGTTGCAGCAGATACCAACTCCTGTTGGTATTGAATCATCTGCCAAAACCCAACAGTACGCTCACACTTCACCTCAAACAATGAGAAATGATGGGAAATGATGAGGGGTGGCCTTTTTCTGGAGGACTAGGTCTCAGTCTGGGGAATCGTGTAAATCACTGCAGGAATTAGCCTCATCTGGGAAAGTCCTGGCTGAAAGGCACGCAGAGTCTGTTTTGAAGCCAAACCAGAGTGTGAAATACCTAAAAGGCTCTCTGCTTCCATACACAATAGTTGATTAATTAGACTCGACAGTTTTAGTGGAAATTAGGAGTCATTTTACTTGCACTTTGAAGTTTGTCTCATCCTCTTTGTCCTCAGTGTTTTTCTCCCCTGAGGCTTAAGCATGTTTCATCTGTATTCCTGGCCAGACCTTTGATATTACGCATTTCTCTCCAGAGAGCTCGGAGCAGTGGATGTTCCCTGGTCCAAGTCCCCTCATTTGCATGTGTCTGTGTCATTATCACAGTCCCATTTCTCTGCATCTTTTTCATGCCAGCTCTTGCTCGAAAACAATTCAAATGTCTCCATCTTGGCCAGCCCAATTCTGCACCTGCACACGGGTGCTAGCCCACATCAATACCAATTTCCGTCCCTCATTAATTATACTGAATGATGTGGCAATGCTACATCTCCAACAGCATCACGCTCAATATTTTTCCTAAGAGATTCTTTTGTTACAAGAAAGCTATTTCCCTACTTTTGTCAGCAGCAGCTGCAAGCTGTCCATTTACGATGGCTTTTCTAGGTGTCTTCTGTCCCATCTCACTTGTGACCACAGTCCTGATCCCTGGCTAGATGATCCCAAGAGCAGGATAACACTGTTTTGGGATGTGGGTGAACATGGCAATACTTTTCACTTAATATGACATCTAGCTTTTTTTTTTTGGCAAGAACCAACCTTTCCAACACTGGATACACACATTTGGCTGCAGCTAACAGAAGCCAATTTGCATAATTGGTGTCTGGCTTCCCCTTCAAAACTTGAGCTTCTCTGTTATATTATCCCAGGACCTAACCTTGCATTTCGCCTGCTCACATTTACAATCCAGCATCAGTCTCAATGATTTCAACAGTGGTGAGTCATATTCTGTACCAAATCATATTAAATTATTATATCGTGACTCAGAGATGAAAGGGAGTCACTTGTGTTTCAGTGGGGTACTGATTTTTCAGACAGCAATTGAGTTGAAGAAGGTCTGTCAGTAAGTTTCCTTCAACTTTGGTTAAATCATTAGCATATATACAAAATTCTGGGAATACGATAGATTGGGCATTTCTGTTGGTGTTAGTATAGCAGTAAGCATACTGCCTTGAGGTAATAATCCGTATTATTATCGTAAAACCTAGTCTTAGGATAATTGTATTTACAGTGGGTTAGAACAAATATCTGCCACTCTACGTGGCACTGTTTGCATTTTTGGCGTTGCAGTGACACACAGCATCCGTATTACCGGGGTACTGACAACTGTGGCCTCAACAACCACAGCCTTTCCAAATCCATCTTTCATATGCTAAATATGATTCATCTCCTGATCAAGATACACCTTTCCTGGATAGAACAGAGCTTTGAGGAATAAGGAATTCAACAATAGGCATCAGGCTGGGCTCCTTGTGTAGCTTACAAAGACACAGGCCTGAAAATGCTCATTTCTTCAGCATCCATTCCTGGTTTCCGCCCTTCACAAGATGAACCTATTGTCATATTTCAAAGCTTGCACGTCAAGTTCAGTCCCAGAGCTGTTGAACTTAACCACGACTTTGTCTTTGATTGCTGACTCAGCGCCCTCACAGCTCGGGGCAGCAGCCAAGGCTGTTTTTCAAGAGAAAAAAAGAACTACCTGTGAATTTCAAGACAAAAAGTACACATTAGCCATCCTAAATATCATTAATCATTCTGAAGGTAGGAAAAGGCAGATGTTGAAAATGTGTTCTTGGATCTGCTCCTTTCCCTCTACATGTTCTGTGTCATTAACTGTGTGGTCACACACTTTTCTCAATACAGCACAGTGATTTAATTGAGCTGCCCAGATTCCAGGGTGTGTGGAGATATGGTACCAATTACTACTCACTGCCTGTTCCATCTCCCCTGGAAATATGTATATTTTTCCAGAAATCTGGTCATTTTCTGCAGGCTTTCCTGGACAGGACCTGCCCGTGCGGTTTTGGTTGTGTTTAGTGGGAGTCCCTACACTTGAAAAAAATCTGACAAGAGAAAGAGAAATGGTCAAGGGATGGGGCAGAGAAGGGAATAATGTCAGTCTCCTCTTTGGCCATCTGCTCAGGGACATGGATGAAGTTGCCCCTAGTGGAGACACTTCTCCTCTGGGTTGCACCCAGAGCTCTGCAATTCATAAATGTTTTATCTTTAGCTGTTAGTCCCACCCTATTGAGTAGCTTTTACGTATCTTCTCTTTGGCAGCCTTGATTGTGTGCTTTGAAAGGCTGATTTTATGAGTTATCCGTGCTTGAAAGCCCTCGCTGAAGGTAGCAATTGGCTAGTGAGAGAAATTTTCTGCAAGACTCAGAAAACTAAAGAGCCACATCCTTCTCGCAGGATATGTCTCCACTGTGGTAGACAGGATACAGAAGGTACTGCGGACAAGAAGAAGTCAGGGCAGCCAGTGCTTTTTTGGATTAAACCCCCTCTAGCTCCTCCATCTGATATGCACTGTGTAGCAAAAGCAGCTCTCTTTGTACATGATGTTTGAAATGCCTCAGCCACGATTCTCGTCTATATACCAGTGAAACCAGTGGTGAACAAAACAGCCTTTGACTTCCACTGTGCAATAAAGCTGCTAAAGGAAAATCCATCACCTTGTCTCTCACCTTCAAGGTAGAGAGATGGGAAACGAAACTAGCGACATCGGTATCTGACCTATCTGTCCAAGGCTGTAAATCCCCAGCACATAAAAACCTGGGGGGTGAATCCCACCGGCTCAGAGGAGCCCGTAGGCTCACTGCAAGGCTCAGCTGCCTTCTGGAAGATAACTCTGCCAGGGATCCACTGAGTCCCAGACTGAATTCTTTCCTGTTACTTTAATGTTTTACCTAGTAGTCACCATCAGAAGCAGTATCAAAGGAAAACGGAAAAGTTCATCTTTCAGAAAAACCTTTCTGGTTTATATTCACCCGGACAATATCTCTGTGAGTCTCCCTTTACAGAAACCCTGGAATAATTTTCCCACCAATTTCCCTTCCTTTTCATAGAAGTTGTTTTACTGTGTTCACTGCGGCTATGTTTGTGGTACTTTCAAGAAACCTGGCCAACTCCTGCAATGTCCTTTCTTTCACCTCCCCTCTCCAGGGAAAGAAGCGTGTAGATTGGGGGGCACTTGGCCTGAAATGTTTTTGAGATATAATGTCACAAAGGATATTATTTGTATATATGTGTATATTTATACGTCTATACATTTCAACATCAAAAAAAAAGCACATTGCACCTAAGAAGTGAGAGGTTGTGAGGTTCAGGGGAAGGCGATATTGTGAAAGGACAGGTGCCAAGGAAGAGCATCAAATTTTGACTCAAATGTTACAATATAATTTAAAATATTCAAACTCCTTTATTATGTGAATGTTTGCAATACAGTCTCTCTGGGATCAATTAACAATGCTTTCAGTAATTAGTTGTAATTTACTTTCTAAAGTCTTGACCATGAAGGTTTGCAGCTGATAGGGAAGGGAACATAAAATGTAATGTGTATTTTAAAGGTGCATAATTTTACAGACATAGTTAATTTGTCATTTAGCGAGTTAAACACCCACACATGATACATTTTTTACTAAAATGGCAAGAGAAACAATACCTCAGAAACATGATTTATGTTTTCTGTGGAACATTACTGTGCGAGGGTTGGAAACACCAACAATTTAGAAATGTATAAACGTGGGGATTAGCTGAAAGAATGACATCCTGTTGACAGAGCACCAGCAGGGATGCAGCCGGCTGAGGTAGGGACAGGGGAAGCACAGGAGTTGCTGATTTTTAATTCTCTTTGTTGAGAGCTTACTGTCACTTCTGCCTTTGAAGCCGTGGTTTCTTGGACCACACTCTGATGGGGGGTGATTTGGCAGAGTCTTTCTAATGAGAAATCATAGAATCATAGACTCAGAATGGATCGGGTTGGAAGGGACCCTCAAGATCACCCAGTACCACCCCTTGCCCTGGGCAGGGACACCTCCCACCAGACCAGGTTGCTCAAAGATCCCTCCAGCCTGGTCTTGAATCCCTCCAGGGATGGGGCAGCCACGGCTTTGTTGGGCAACTTGGCCCAGGCTCTCACCACCCTGACTAAGTACAGGTCATTCTGAAAAAGGGCTTGTACCATAGGAGCATTTTCTTGCACGGTGAAAGCATTATTGCAAAAGAAAAGATTTATTCAGGCTTTACATTGCTTTGCTTTTCCCTTGTTACAAACCATTCAGACTCTCCTCTCTTAAGACGTGGTCAGAGGGACACAGCTAGCAAGGGTTTGTGGGGTGGCAGGAACAGCTCTGGACCCTTCTGCTCACGGAATCACAGAATGGTAGGGGCTGGAAGGGACCTCTGGAGATCATCCAGCCAACCCCTTGCCAGAGCAGGTCCACCCAGAGCAGGTCCCACAGGAACGTGTCCAGGTGGGTTGGAATGTCTCCAGAGAAGGAGACTCCACCACCTCCCTGGGCAGCCTCTGCCAGGGCTCTGCCACCCTCACGGAAAGAAGTTCCTCCACATGTTGAGATGGAACTTCTTATGTTCAAGTTTGTGCCCATTACCTCTTGTCCTGTCCCTGGGCACCACTGAAAAAAAGACTAGCCCCTTCCTTCTGACACGCACCTTTTAATCATCCATTGATCAGATCCCCCAGCTCCCGGCTCCTTCTTTTCTTTTTCTTCTGTTTCTTCTTCTTCTTCTTCTTCTTCTGCTTCTTCTGCTTCTTCTGCTTCTTCTGCTTCTTCTTCTTCTTCCTTGTCCCCAGGCAGAGCTCTCTGCCTCCCTGCAAAAGAGGGCAAACCTGCAGAGGTTTAAAATCAGAAGTGGTACACCATTAGGATGTTGATCAGCAACGTTATTCAACCACTCTGTACCACTTCGCATGCTGCAAATGGTCCAAGAGTGGAAGGTTGTTTAGCAATGATTTAGAGAGGCTTGGGAGATGAGGAGCTTGATTATATATGCTGTTTTTTGCATTTCACCAGTTGTCATTATTGGAATTTTTTTTTCATTTTGTGCCATGTAGAGAGGGGAAAAAAATACAGCTAGAGACTGTGGGCTGGAGAGGTCCTTCTCGCTGATGAGAACTGGCTCTGCCAAGGAACCCTGTCATGTTATCCTACTCACAAGGTGATTAAATTCATTCCTTTCCCTTGCTGCTACCCATCATTCTGTCAACCACTCTGTTGACTAGAATCTGCTGCTAATTTCCAGCCTAACTTTATCAATTAGCAGTATGTTATTAAGGAAAAACTTTCATGAATTATACAAAGAGATTCTCCGTGCATGAAGATATTATAGCTTTAAAGTCAAATATCTCTGCATCCTGATTAGAAGTCTCAAATTTTTAGAGCCATTTTGTTGCCTTGAACTGGAGACAGAGGCTTCCTGGGTGTCCTGAGTTAATTTTCTTCCTAATAGCTGCTGTGATTTGGGTTTAGTATGAGAATAATGTTGATAACACATATTGTTTTACTTGTTGCTAAGTAATGTTGCTAATTAAGTCAAGGACTTTTTCAGCTTCCCATGGCGACATCACTACCCCTACTGAGATGAGCAGAGTTGGGAAGTCTTTTCCTAATTTCTTTAAAAGAAAAACCAATCCAACTCTAGTTGCAAACTCTGTAATAGGTTTTCAGCAAGTACTAAGTGTGGAAACCACTGAAGACGTACAGGAGGGTGTGTGACCTGTGCTGGGTAGGGCCAGGTGACAAAATACTAATAACAGCAGAGAGTCTCTAATTATAGTCCTTGTTCCATGCTAACAAGGAACAATAGCCACTGAAAATCTTGCAAGGAATTGCAAAATTTCCAAATTAGTCTTGCAGACTTGTGAAATTTGACTTTTAGAATGGGATTTGAATAAGCACTTCTTGGACAAGTGTATGGGTTTCCAGACCTGCAAAATTAAGTGCATCACTGGAGGCTGACACCAGGGCTATTGATCTTCTCCCACTTTCATTTTCTAAGCTACAAACCCAACAATTTAAACATAATGAAATTTCTTAAATTCATTGGTTAAGAGGACAGTAAATCTCTTTTTCTCCCCGTCAACTATATTCTACCCTACATTTGCCTTTGTTCACGTTCAATCTACCATAAGCCACATTTGCAATAAATTATTACAGGGCAGATTTATTAGTTTCATTTGACTTGTGTTACCAGAGTGGCTAGTCATTGATATCTCATCATTTGGGACCTTTTTTATTGGGTTTCTTCTTTAATTCTTAACTGTAAAATATTGTTTTAAAAATATTTTTTTTCAAGAGGAATTTTAGAATATGTAAAGACTACCTCACAATAGGGTTTTTTCCTTATATTTACTTTCCTTCCCCATCTTCACTGCATCAGGTAGTTTAAACAGTGCTGCATGCATTTATGTGCTTGTATAGAAGTAATTTATATTTATTTGTTGGTGCCATAGATACCAGAAGATCTCTCTGTGATATCAACCTGTATTGTAAAAGCTGCCCCTTATTGAAATGCCCTA
Source organism: Calidris pygmaea (assembly GCA_003697955.1). NCBI lineage: Eukaryota > Metazoa > Chordata > Aves > Charadriiformes > Scolopacidae > Calidris > Calidris pygmaea. Next base: position 2,189,214 of record QJSC01000556.1, on the reverse strand, counting down.
AAATAAAAGGGAAAATTACATGTTACTCATTTCACCTACAGGTTCAATGAAGGTGATTAAACTTCCAATGTAAGTGCAATGTGTGTTAATACACATTTCGTGTGCATTAATGCAGAAACTTCTGCCAAGTCCTTTTAATTGATTTTACCCTTTCTTAAGAAAAATTTTAAAATTTTTTGTCCGGCGGGAATTTGTCATTGCCTAATTCAGGAGTCACATCACTTCAGGTTAAAAATGCCCAAATTAAATGGACTGAAATGGAAGAAATAAAAATTTAGCAACAGCTAAATATCAAAAAGCAGATAGACCTAGAGCAAGACGACTTTTTCTTCCCAAGGAACAATGTAAGACTCGACAGAATATTTTAGAAGACCTGGCTAATGTGAGGGTAACACCAGTTCCAGGGCTTGATTGCACCCCTCAGTTGGGTTTTGAGGCCTCTCTATGTTCATATAAAGCTAGGAGGTCTGGAAAATATTAAGGTGACCCAAGGCTGAGGCAGTCTCGAAAAACACTTTCGTTTGAATTTACCGGATCTGCGTGGCTCTTCCAGGATCTGCATCACACCAGGTGGGACAAGGAGGTCTGTGTCCCCTGTCTGGGGATGGTCCCAGCCTGGTAGCTCCTGATGTGGCCAGAATCCAGCACTGCTTTTCCTGGGTGAGTGTTTACTTCTGAGAAATGGTGACACTACCGTGATTTTCCACTCCTCCTGCTACACACCCTCTCTTTCATCGTGGGAGACAAACCACTTCATTCAAGCTTTTCACCCATTGCTTTCCCAAGCCCATGCCTGCAGCTGGGTGCACACTTTCCCTGTGTTTATCCAATACAATATTTAGTGCTGCCCTTATTCTTGCCTGAGGAACAAGCCGGGGACATTATGTGACAAAGGGGAAAATTATTAACCACCACCGCTTGCTCTGCAGTTCTAAATATATGCAGGTTCCGGGAGAAGGGGGTGCCTCCTTGCCTGACTGTCTCTCATTAAAAAAAATGTACAAAACACTTGGGTAAATCCCCACATTCTGGTTTGAAAGCTGTGGCCACCGAACTGAAAAAGGAAATAAGGACCTCAAATGCTGGGCTGCAGCTTTTCTTGGGTTAAAGCTGTAGCTGTCTGGCTGCCAGAGCCAGAGAGAAGGCGGATGCTGCCCTGACTCCCATACGTCCACTGTACAAAATTAAATCCTAGCTCTGTCTCTGTTAGCACTTAATGGTGAGAAATCCTGCCCTTTGGGTTCCTCAGCAGAGCTGTTTGCTCGCCTGGCAGCTTCCTCCTTGCAGGAGAAGCAGGACTGAATCATAGAATCATAGAATCACAGAATGGTTTGGACTGGAAAAGACCTTAAAGCCCATCCAGTGCCACCCCCTGCCCTGGGCAGGGACACCTCCCACCACACCAGGTTGCTCCAAGCCCCCTCCAACCTGCCCTTGAACCCCTCCAGGGATGGGGCAGCCACAGCTTCTCGGGGCAACCTGGGCCAGGCTCTCACCACCCTCACAACAAGGAACTTCTTCCCCACATCTCAGCTCAGTCTCTCCTCTTTCCGGGTCAAACCCTTCCCCCTCATTCTCTGGCTCCCCTCCCTCATCCAGAGTCCCTCCCCATCTCTCCTGGAGCCCCTTGAGGGACTGGAAGGGGCTCCAAGGTCTCCCCGGAGCCTTTTCTTCTCCAGGCTGAACCCCCCCAGCTCTCTCAGCCCCCCCTCCCAGCAGAGGGGCTCCAGCCCTCCCAGCATCTCCGTGGCCTCCTCTCGACCCGTTTCACGTCTTTCCTTTGCTGAGGACTCCAGAGCTGAACGCAGGACTCCACGAGGGGTGCCCGAAGGCAGCCTGCTGCAGCACCTACCCAACGGCACCCTTTCCACCCCAAAATCTGGGGGGTGAGAAACAATCACATGAAAACTGGGGAGGAGGAAAGGGTCTCTCCTCAAATCCTGTGAAATACTCTGGCTTTGGGCTCCCGTGCTCTGGCTTGGTTCATCTAGCAGAGTTTCTCTGTTTGCCTCTTTGAACAAAAAAAGCATTGGATGGAACATAAAAAAAAAAAAAAAGAAAATACTTTGAGGCCTTAGGACATGTTTGATGGCTGTACAGATTCCTGATAGAGCAATGGCATCGGTTGCTTAAGGGAGTGCTTTATACCCACCCCCAGCATGCTGCAAAATATAGCACAAGAGCCTCCAGAGAACCATCAGCTAATAATAAAATTGCTAACTATAATCATAGCGAGAGATGAAGGGAATTATTTTCTTTCACAAATTGTTTTGCAATATTAAAAATATTCTTTTTTTTTTTTTTTTTTTCCAAAGGCTCCTTCTTGCAGGGAGAAGCTTCTACGCAGGCATTTGGAAGGGAGTGCAAGCCTGTGTTTGCTGCTGGAGTGGGCAGGGACAACGCTGCCTGCAAATACCAGGACCTTCAGGAAAAGCAGGAGAGCACAAGCTGGGAAGGTTCAAAGAGGTTAAAATCAAGTCCCTCTGATGGCATTTTTACCAGACAACTCCCCAGATGAAGTGATTTGAACTTCTGTTGCTATTAGTAAAATGTGAGAATGTTTTTTTCTCTTTCACTTCAAATACCCTTCACTGGATGTGTGAATGCTGTAAATGTTGTCTTTACGAAACACATTTTTGACAGCCTCTTAATTATAATAATTAAAAACTGTTTACAAAGTAGACAAAAAGAAGGTTGAGCGAGATCGGCCTGTGACTTTCCCTGCCTAAAGGTTCCCTGTGACAGCGCTGGTAATAGTTTTTAACTGTGAAAAAGTCTTAAAAGTCTTACCTCTACAGCAGCAGCAGCCACCGCCTGACGGAGCATTTGGCGTCTGCGGAAAATTCCGACATATTATATTGTCAGACCCATGATAGCACGGATGACCTCTGGCTTTGAATAAAACCCAGTAGCTGGTGTATCTGTTTAAATGATTAAGCGATGAGTTGGGGACAAATCTCCCCTGTCATTTCTGCGTCTGCCTGCTGTGCCAAGTGCACAAAGAAAACACGAAGACAGCAGTACGAGACGCGTTTTCATTCTGGGAGCTTTTAGGGAAATTACAGGGTTCTGCAGAATTTCATTCCCCATTAGGACTGACTGGTGTTAAAGTGGAAGAGGAAAGATCCCTTGTACCTTTTTCCCCTCCGCGAATCTGCACGCTATGTTTGGGCAGAATGCTTTATCTAATTGAGAATAATTACTCCATAAAACCAAGCCTGCCATTTCCGTTTTGTGGCAATCCAGCTGTAGTCTGCCATTAGTATGCACAAAGTAGAGCGTCGCTGTGACATTTGGTGGATGGTTAAAAACACTGAGAGGATGTCCCTTGTTCTGGCCCACAGAACCATCATGACCTGGATGAAGGGATGGAGTGTACCCTCAGCAAGTTTGCTGATGACACAAAACTAGGAGGGGTGGCTGACACACCAGAAGGCTGTGCTGCCATCCAGTGAGACCTGGACAGGCTGGAGAGTTGAGTGGAGAGAAACCTGATGAGATTCAACAAGGGCAAGTGTAGGGTGCTGCACCTGGGGAGGAATAACCCCCTGCACCAGGACAGGTTGGGGGTGACCTGCTGGAGAGCAGCTCTGAGGAAAAAGACCTGGGAGTCCTGGTGGACAAAAGGATGACCATGAACCAGCAATGGGCCCTGGTGGCCAAGAAGGCCAATGGCATCCTGGGGGGCATCAGGAAGAGCGTGACCAGCAAGTGAAGAGAGGTCATCCTGCCCCTCTACTCTGCCCTGGGGAGGTCCCATCTGGAGCACTGTGTCCATTTCTGGGCTCCCCAGTTCAAGAAGGACAGGGAGCTGCTGGAGAGGGTACAGTAGAGGGCTACAAAGATGATGAGAGGCCTGGAGCATCTCTCTGCTGAGGAAAGGCTGAGGGACTTGGGTCTTTTTAGTTTGGCAAAGAGAAGACTGAGGGGGGGTCTGATCAACGCCTATAAATACTGAAAGGGTGGGTGTCAGGAGGATGGGGCCAGTCTTTTTTCAGTGGTGCCCAGGGACAGGACAAGAGGGAATGTGCACAAACTTGAACGTAGGAAGTTCCACCTAAACATAATTCCCATTGTGTGTTTGACTTCACCAACAAGTTATACATTTGCCTGACGCAGTGCAGCTGGGATGCCTGTGAGTGGTTCTCAATAAACCCTGTTTTTGCCATGGTAATGCTATTTCAATTCCTAATACATTGGCATGGTTTCCCTACCTTTCTGTGATTCTGTGAAACAAATGAGCATTTTAGCTCTTAGTGAGAAGCCTCCTGAGTATTGGTTTCACTCTCCTGCAGGAGATATTTTGTGAGGATGGAGGCATACTTATCCAGCTCCTAAACACCAAAGAGAATCTCCTTCAAACTTTTCAGTGAAACTCTCTTTCCAAAAATAAAAACCCAAACCTGGACTGTTTCCCAAAGGCAAAGTGGGCTAAAAAAAACTTCTCCAATGGGAAGAATTTGCACTCTGTGTGACAGCTTGACTAATCTTGATCGATTATCAGCTATTATCTGGAAAACTAATAGCACTACAGACAGACAGGTAGGAAGGGAGCTTTTATCAAGGCCCGCAGCTTTGAAGTCAGATTTCAGGCCAGCAGTTGCTGAGAAACTCTTTCCTTGATGGAGAAAGGTATCATCATTTTCTCATTTCTGACCCAAAAAAAAGTCCCGAGAGGTGTTTCTCTCTTCATTGTAAAGTCCTCGTGAAGCACCAGGGTGTCCCCTAGCTCCAGTGGGCTGTCTCTCCTGCATGCTAAAAACCTCTTCCAAGCAAAAACACCCTGGTTAAATCAATGCAAGTGTTGCCTGAATGAGTATCTGGCCTTGTAGATGTTAAGCTGAGTGGAAAGATCCTTAGCTGATTGATTTCTCAAGCCTCTCAGGCTCAGAGTATCCTGTTCCTGAATCCTCTGCTCAGGTCCCAAGCCAGAAGGCAATTATGTGCAATCTCATCAGTGCTGAATGGGAGGAAATAACTCCCTCCCGGTGCAAAGTGTGATAATGATGCTCACTCAGGGTATGTGCCTCGTCCACTGCTGTTGCACCAGGAGGATTTTTATGATTTTCTGAGGTGTTCCTCAGCAGGGCTATTGTTCAGCAAATACCTCCCCACCTTGTATATGAGGGCTTTCGGTGTCATCCTTCAAATTGGCTGATCCTGAACTTCATTATATTTCCCCCTCAGGATCATGTAATAATTAATATCTCACTTTGGTTGTTGCGGGTTACCCTGCCCTGCTGAGCTGGAGGACAACTCACCGACATCCCCTGGCAAACAGGGGTGCCATGGAAACTTCAGAGTTTCCCTCCTTCACAAAGATTGCCTCGAAAGGATGGTGGAGGGCAAACCCAGCAGGACAATGGCAAGGAATCAGCATCTGGAAATGCATTTCTTTACTCCTATCCGTGCCTCAATTTAAGCAGCTCCCAGAAAACCCTTGGTAGTGATGGCTACTTGAATCCACGTGTTGGTTTTGTATGTGACAAAGCATTCAGAGGGGCAGAGGAGCACACGGAGGCTCTTTCACAGCTGGCTTAAATCACTGTGGCTCACTCTGGTTTGATACACGTTTTCAGCTCTCTCTAAAGGTGCTCTTACTGCCAGAACCACAGAGGACCCCTTGGTTGGCTTCCCACCAGTGTTTCTAGAGGTATCTGTCAGGGGTGTTTTCTGCTCCTCCTTGCTGCTCCACCGGCAGAAAAGGAGTTGTCATGGATGCTCCAGACCAAACTGTCCAGGTCAGCCCGGACATTGCAGAGCTCCTTCTGTCCTCTCCCAAGATGACGAATTTTCCCACCATTACTGGTACATGACGTCCTATGAAGAGTACTGCAGCAGCAAGTGGTGGCTGGAAGACCAACAGAAGCAAGAGGAAGGGGCAGGTTGAAGGGGGTATTTTGTGGGAGGTGAGAGAGATGGAAACACCTTGTCAAGAGAACTTTTCCAGCACCATTGGCTGATTTCTGGGGAAGCCCACAATGCCTGGCTTCTGGCTTGGTAAAACTTACCTGTTTTTTCCACCACCTGCAAGGTGTTCTTTGCTGTAGCCAGGGTAGCAATGCTGGCTGCTCATCAGCACAGGGGGAAAGCACATCTGAACCACTTCTGTCTCCAGAGTCAAATATATACTGGTGTTGATACCAAGCTTCCTTCAAAAACTGAAATGGTTTTGAAAGCAGTGACAACAAAGAAGAAGAACTTCTAGGCTTTATATAACTCCTCTCTACCGTGACTGTGAAGGGTCACTTCAGGTTATTTTTTGGTTAGGGTGAGAGGGAGGCTTTGCTTGCCATTGCCAGGAACTTTTTCTTCAGGTTGGTAGTCCTGCTCTAAACAAGAGTATGGGCAGAAACCCCAGCCACCTCTGGCTGCTCCATGCCACTGACCAGGCTCAGAAATGTCCTCATTGCTCAGACCCTGCTTTTTTGGAAGTAATCCACAGCCATTACAAGGCAACAACTGCCCTCCCTCATGACATAAACAAAGTTTGAATTAATTATTCAGTGCAGCTCGCAACATTTTAATAATTGAACAAGAAAGCCTAGGAAAAAAAAAAAGCCAATGCTGTTGGTACCTTTCCCAACAATCAGGCTCATCAGACAGAGGAGTTGTGTGGAGGGAAGATGATTTCACTTCTACTTGCCCATCAGAAGTTGTCAGAGGAGCTGTGTATGGGGCTGGTTACCAGCAAGAGATCCATGCTGCTACACCAGGCACAGCATTCAGGGAAAGAAATCAAAGCCTCCCCCTTTCCAACAGCCTCCCAAGGGCAGACCTATGAGCTGCCTCCAAGATGAGTGCAAGCTCAGACACAGTCCTGGTGTAGATCAGCATCTCTCTATCACAAACTGGGCTGAACTGGGCTTGCACGCTCGCAGTCCTGGTGTACTAAAGGTGCAGACTGCAGTGCAGGTTTTATCTGAACACCAGTTCCAGAGTAGTCTTCTGCAGCCTGGATGGTCTTGAGAGCTTTCCTGTGCCCTCTTCCTTAGCCCTAAACTCCTCATCCCCATCCCCTCTGTTCCTCCATGTCACTGTGGAAGTAAAGGAGAGACCCCCACTCTCAGACCCGTGTCCCCATGGGCAAAGAGACCGTCCTGCTTGACATGTCCTTGCCCAGCGAGGTGGTGGAGTTTCCTTCTCTGGAGACATTCAAAACTTGCCTGGACACGTTCCTGTGCGACCTGCTCTAGGTGGACCTGCTTTGGCAGGGGGTTGGACTGGATGATCTCCAGAGGTCCTTTCCAACCCCATAGCATTCTGTGATTCTGTGATTCTGCAATTTCTTTCCCATTGCCCAGAGTGTGTTTGATTTCACCAACAAGTTATACATTTGCCTGACGCAGTGCAGCTGGGATGCCTGCGAGTGGTTCTCAATAAACTCTGTTTTTGCCATGGTAATGCTATTTCAATTCCTAATACATTGGCATGGTTTCCAAAGTATTGTCATCAGAGGAAAAAAAGCCGGATAGTTGATATTTATACTACATCTGAGCATTATATCCCATTTTCTCATTGCTGTGCTGTTTTCCAAGTAGGGCAATAAATGTACATGCCCATTCCTTATTTTCTTTTCATGGTTAGAGGTGCATTTACTGCTATTTTACAAACTTCACATCTCACAGCTTGTGTTAAGTCATATCTTGTCCTGCTACCTGCAACCCTGGGAAGATTCTACCTCCCTCCACTGTATCTTCTCTGAGTAGGTAACTGAAAAGAGCAGTAAGGTCCCATCATCACCAGCACTTACAATGGCTAGAAGCTTTCCCACCTCCCCTTGCCCTGCATGTGCCTGTTCTGTGTGTCCTCTATTGGACTTGCTCCTGTGTCAGAATGGCTTTCTCATGCTGAGGAGCCCTAAACTGGCTCCGGTACTCCAGGTGCGGTCCCACTGAGGGTAAAGAGAGAGGAAGAATCACTCCTGCTGTGCTGAGAGACTTGGTTTAGAGAAATGAGTGCTGGGCCACCAAGCCCAGTCATACCATAGAATCATGGAATGGTTTGAGTTGGAAAGGACCTTAAAGATCATCCAGTTCCAACCCTCCTTCCCTGGGCAGGGACACCTCCCACCAGACCAGGTTGCTCAAAGCCCCATCCAGTCTGGTCTTGAACACTTCCAGGGATGTCATTTCTACCAACTCTGCACTGTGAACTGTGTCAGTCTCAGCCTCGCTGCCCTCAACACATCTTTCTGTTTTATCACTCCCTGGCAGGAAAATTAAAGAGAAGAAAGACTATTCACCATTGAAACTGCTGACATTGCAATAAGGTGCCAGCTTAGTTCAGAGATGGGCTTGAACAAGGGCCAGATCCGCCAGGACCCCTGAGGCACATGGCCTCCTCACGCTCATCGTGGGAAAGCTGAGGAGTCCACACCACTGGGACCTTGAAACCTCTCTGGAACTACAGTACTGCCTGGAATCGTGAGATCACAGCTCAGCCCTGCTCAAGCCTAACAGCTACGGGACTACATAGATTCCAGCTATCCCTGGTGCAAAACCTGTCACTCTTACTTATGTGCATATGATACATGACCTGTGATTATTATGTACACACTCTAAACTGCCACATTGCAAACTATGGCCAATCTTGCTATCTAACATAATAAATGACAGTTTAACTCCATGCACTACAGGCACTGTTATAGCTACTTCAGTGCTAAATTGTGATTTGTGCTGCTGGATGGTCATTTTTTTCCCCCCTTAACTCATCTGTCTATTGCTGCTTGAAGGGCTCCTTGTATTTGGATGGTAAAAGGGCGATCTGATAATTGATTGACAGACCACTGAAATCAGCTCGGTGGAAACTTACATCCAAATATTCACTCGCTGACGTATTCAGTCCTCAACAACTCTATTATTAGTTTCATTAAGGTTATTTAAATGCAGATGTGAGCTAGAGCAAGAGCGTGAAAGACAATAATTTCCCACTCTAAAAGGAGCATGAGTTATGCAAAGCACATAAATCCAACACAGACTGATTGAACCAAGGCAAAGGCATCATTTGTTGCCAGAATAGACTAAGAAGCCATGGTGTCATCTGTGCCAGATCCTGCCCCAGCAGCAGGCAGGAGCCTGAGTTGGTTTGGTTTGGCAGGGACCTCAAAGCCCACCCAGTGCCACCCCCTGCCCTGGGCAGGGACACCTCCCACCACACCAGGTTGCTCCAAGCCCCCTCCAACCTGCCCTTGAACCCCTCCAGGGATGGGGCAGCCACAGCTTCTCAGGGCAACCTGGGCCAGGCTCTCACCACCCTCACACCAAACAAGTTCTTCCCCACAGCTCAGCTCCATCTCCCCTCTTTCAGGGTCAAACCCTTCCCCCTTGTCCTATGGCTCCCCTCCCTCATCCAGAGTCCCTCCCCATCTCTTCTGGAGCCCCTTGAGGGACTGGAAGGGGCTCCAAGGTCTCCCCAGAGCCTTCTCTTCTCCAGGCTGAACAACCCCAGTCTGTCTTTGTAGGAGAGATGATCCAGCCTCTGATCATCTTCATGGTCTCCTCTGGACCCGTTCCAACAGGTCCATGTTCTTCCTGTGCTGAGGACTATAGTGCTGGACACTGTATTTCTTAAAATATTTAATTAAAACCACTGTGTTTCCAGTTACCTTTCAATTTCATGGAGGAAATTGCAAGGAAAGCCAGAGTCTGATAAAGCTCTCTTTTTGGTCTGTTTTACCCCTTCTGCGATCTTTCCTCCCGAGGCATAATTTCCATCCTCCGATTCCCCTATCAGGATCGAGGGATACTTTCTGAGATGTGGTCAGAAGTTTTCTCCTTGGTGTTGGAGTAGCTGAGGGACTTTTTGGGTGCTGTTCTGATTTTGCTGTGGTATAATGCAAAACATTCCAGTTTGCTGACAGCATTATGGTCTCTGCTAATTATCCTATTTTTCTTGTCTCTCTGAGTCATAGAATAAACAGAATAAGCGGTGAGGATTTGCAGTTGAGCCAGTGTTGTGTTGCCTTTTTTTCTGACCAACCCTGTTGAGCTGTGAAGGACATGGAAGTCCTTGGCAGAAACGGCTATAAATCTATTCGATGAGCAGCTGCTTGGTTGCCTTTATCTGCCTGTTTTACCCTTTGGTAGTCAATGGCAGATTTTAGCTTTTATCTGACTGTTAGTAAGAAACAAAAATGATGCTTTCCCCCCAAGTAAAATCACTGCTTCAAATTGCAACTGATTTAAGAACGTGAAGAGATATAAGGAAAACCAACCTCTTCAGGACTGAAGAAACCATCCTTTCCTACCCAGCTCATGCTTTTAACCCAAAGTATGCCATTTTAAGAAATTCTGAGCATGGTACAAAACCAGCTCCCTGCCTTTGCTGAGCTCAGATCTACTTTAGTGAGGGTCAGTTGCCATTCCAAGTTTGGAAAAGGAAAAAAGTCTGCCATTGAAGGTATTAGCCAGTTGTAGGAGAGTTTATTTGACTGGAAACGAACTTTTAAAGCTCATTTTGAAGTCTCTTATCATCTGTGTACTGAAAAATGCTAAAAGGACTTCAAGTGATGTTATTTCTACTAATGGTTCCATCAGTGACTAATGGCTTTGTTTAGATCCTGTTACAAACTCCTCATAATGCTAATATGAAAACACTTCTTAATGACACTGTGCCCTTCCTTTATTACTTTTCTGATGTATGTGTTGTTTGTATGGACAAACTTCTTCCACCAAAATTACCTGAGGGGACATTTCATAACATATATAGTTTGTGTCATTGAGAGGAAAGATACTGAATAGAAACATCAGTTGTGTCCAGCAAATATTGCCCCAGAAATGTCCTTTCTCTCTGCCAGCACCACACACAACTCAGAAATCTGCATGGAGACAGAGGTACCGTCCCTTCGTTCCTTCACATCACCAATTCAATGCCAATAACACCGCACAATGCTCTTATTTGGAAGAAAGACTGGGTTCACTATACGAGAGGACAAGCAAGGGACAGGAGCCTGCTCTAGCCACAAACCTATTTTCTACCCCTTAGCACCCCTGGGACTTCAAAGGCTTTATTTAGTGTTTGAAACAGGTAGATATTGGTGCAAGGTGGCCATCAGAATTTTCATTTTCCAAACTTAAACAAAGAGTTTAAACCATACCGTTAATAAAACTGAATTCTTTACTCCATGAAAGTTCAGCTTTGCCTAAAGGGTATTTTTGAGAATATTACACGAGGGAAAATTGACCACTTTTCCATGATGTCATGTGATAGGACGCTCTGGGACGTTGTGTGCTGAGGGACAACAGGAGAAGTTGGGAATCTTCTCAACCTTTTGGCTCTCTTTGACTGCTGCCTTTTTTCCCCCCAAATCTCATGTACCTGGTTAGGAAACAGTCAGGTGCCTTGCACTGGTAGCCTGGCAGAGAACAGCCAACAGCCCAGTTCTTGGAGGAAATCCATGGGGAGAAGGGATAGCCTGGAAAAAAACTCCCGAATCTGTGAAAGAGAAGTCAGGGAAAGAAGAATTCAGTGGGTTTTTTTTTTTTTTTAATTCAGCTTATTTTCATGAGGCTGCAAAAAGTTTATTTTGCTTTTTCCTGTAAAATGTATTAATGTGTTGGATATTAACCAGGGTACTGTTCCTCTAAAGTTATAGGTTTTGGCTGTGAGTCTGGCTTATTTAAAACGTGATCTGATCAGTCACTTAATGCCCTTGCACAAACAAAATATCTGGGAGAAAAAGGCCAGATTTTCAAAGGTCCTGAGCATTTGCTGTTCCCGCTGAGCTCTGGTCCCAAACTACGCTAAAAGGTTGTGATTTTCCTCATTTTTTTGGTGAGGAATATGAAATGAAATTAATAGCAACTCAGTGTGGCTTTTAATGTAAGTATCTCACACTGAAGTCAGATAGAAGGACCTGGAGGAAAAGAAAATGGAGATTAAATAGAGATTGTAGCTTTAGAGCACATCAGTTGGGTTTGCCTTTTACCAAATCTTTAGACACGGGCTCAATGCTACCACTGAAAGGGAGGCTTGAACACCAGGAGCAGAGGCACAAGCAGGCACAAACATGCACAGGGTTTGGGGAACCCAATATTAAACTGGACAAAGGGGATTTTGCAAGGCCATGTGTCCTTCTGTAACCAATACCGCTTGGCTGTCCTTTTTAAGGGGTTGGTACTTCATCACTGATCCCAGAATAAGTCACCAAAGTCTGACCAGCCAGATTTCCAGCCAATTTAAGCTGCTGTAGTCCTTTGAAGTCTGCAAGGAAACACCATTTTATAGCCACCATAGGCCAGGCCCAGGGTTTCTAAATCAGAATACATGCATTAATTACATATGGAAACAGCCATCAACTCCAGATTGCATTGAGAGCCGATGGTTATAATTTAATTGTAGTTTTTCCATTGTTCATGACAGTCCATGACATCAGCAGATTATTTAATTATAGTTTTCTTTCTCCGTCCAGGATACTATGTTATTGCTCTCTGGAAAACTAGATGAAATTAATTAAGAAATAAGGTGTTAGACATTATCTCAAGATGGATAGACCCATCTGGGAAAGTACTGAACTATTGCTGAACATCTATCAAAAAAATCTGACAAAATCACAGAGGCATCAAGATGATGAATGAGCGGTGGTTTGTCCAAAGTGGGAAGATTGTTTGAATGATCCCACATTTATTTTCAGTCTACTCCTACAGTTCACTCCCTCGTGAAAGACCCGAGGGGGTCCACAAAGCCCAGTCAAGTCTATGGTTTTGCTGAGACGTTGGAACTTCAGTGAACTCCTGCATCTCTGGCTGCTCAGTAACAGGCACAGGCAAAGCCTTAAGTAGAAAGATGTTGGCGCTTCACCTCAAGAAGCAACAGCTACACTATTTTGTTTGCTTTTCGACATCCCCTTGCGATGGTCCCAGCAATGAAGTGATGGTCACCTTCCTTAAACAGCGGCACTGGGCAATTCTGGAGCAACTCTCCCCGGCCACGCATTTTCTTTTCCGCAGACCAAAGTTACTGTCAGTCTCCCACCACCCTGGCAAGTGCATCCCTGCCATTTATAAAGCACAGCCCAAAACTTTAAAAGCCGCTAGCTGAGTGAAAGCATCACTGTGCACTGGAGCTAAAGGTTACATTAAAGAAAACATCCCTTCATGCAATATTTACTAGGAAGAAAACAAGGCCTTTTTTTAGCACCCTTTTGTTCTTTTCCTCATAAGGGAACGGTTGCCTTGCAGGTTTTTTTCCCATTTACGTGCCTCAGAGAACACAACGTTTCTGCTTTCAAGCCTCCCAGCAGATGTTTAACAAGTTCAGTCCAACTAAAGACCATGCTTCACCCTGGAGATCAGAGACCGCTGGTGGGTGGGACGTCACCTAACGCTGCAGGAGGCTTCTAGCAAAGACCAAACCCAACCACTTGCATGAAGGAAAAGGGGAAGGGGTGGCAAGTGGCGAAGGAAAGGATCCATCAACGTTCCAAAATCTGTCCGAATGAGGCATTTTCATCTTTGCAAATCCCAAACTGCCTGCTTTGATCCATCATCCTAGCTTGCTCTGCTCCATCAATGTGTTTTATCCAAACTGTGGTGGGGTCTGCATGGAGACAATAGCGGACTCTTGCATTTTAAGTAATTTCTAAATGATCTTTTTTTTTCCTGTGCCATCACTGTATGCCTGGTATATATAAGGAATCCAATAAAAGGATCCTGGTAAAGGAATGCGGTGGGTTGACAGTGGCTGGCTGCCAGACACCCACCCAGGGGCTCTCACTCCCTCTCCTCAACCGGACAGAGGAAGAAAACAGGATGAAAAACCTTATGGGCTGAGATGAAGACAGGGAGATCACTTATCAGTTACCATCGTGGGCTAAACAGACTCAACTTGGGGAAAAATTATTTCATTTTTTGCCAATTAAAATAAAATAGGATGGTGAGAAAGTAAAAATAAAATACCTTCTCCCCAACCTCCCCCTTTTCCCAGACCCATCTTCACTCCTACTCTCCTGTCTTCTCTACCTCCTGAGCAGCACAGAAGGATGGGTGGTGGTGGTCAGTCCATAACAGCTCCTCTTTGCTGCTCCTTCCCCTGGAGGAAGAAGTGCAGGTCCTCTCCATGGACTGCAGTCCTTCAGAATAAGCCTCCTTCACCGTGGTCCTCTCCAGGAGCTGCAGTCCTGCAGAATAAACTTGCTCTACCGTGGTCCACTCCACAGGCTGCAGGGGAATCTGCTGTGGTGCCTGAAGCATCTCCCCCCCTTCCTTCTTCTCTCACCTTGGTGTTCACAGGGATGTTTCTCACAATTTTTTCTCTGATCCTCTTTTTGCAATGTGGTGGTTTTGCCCTTTCTTAAATATTTATGTTTTCTCAGAGGTGCCACCAGACTTGCTGATGGGCTCAGCTGTGCCCTGCGATGGGGCCATTGGAGCCATCTGGAACCCGCTGTGCCCAGCATGGGGCAACCACCCAGCTACCCAAGGCTTGTTGCCTACCACCCAATGCTAGGAGAAAGAGCAGGCACTTTCCTAGCAGCTGCTGGACCTAAGCATCACATTTTGCCCATCTCTAGCAGCTGCAGCAGCTCTTGAGGGCAGCAAGAAGCACTGGCCCAGGCCACCAGTGATGCTTGGTCGTGTCCCCAGCAAGTTGGACGTCTGCACAGTGCTGGCCTCTTCCATAGCACTGGTTTGCCAGGAGATTTGACCCGGCAGGTCTGAAATAGCAGTAAACCATTGCTGTGTTGACCTCACTTCAGATTGGCAAGGAGGACAGAGAGACCATAGTTTGCACCTAATTCTTTCTTATTTTCAGTCCAGCCCTCTGGGCATTCACAAATCCCCAACAAGCCTAGAGATTCAAAAGCACCATGGGAAGGGACTTGGGCTGCACCTGCAAACTACAGAAAATCTCCCCAAGTGGCTGCTGATTACTTCAGCAGGCACTCCAGGGATGGAAGAGCAAAAGCTAACACCATCAAATTCAGGGTATTTATTTCCATGTAGCAGGGTTTCCAAACCCTGTGGTGTTCCCAGAGATGTATGATCCTATCTAATTTAGAGACTCAAGGGCTCCAAAAAGCTACATGTGGTCTTGGACAAAAGCCTTTTGCTGTGACAAAGGCATTATGGCTAAGGACGATACCCCTTCCCTTAAAGAAAAACTACCTTCAGGTCAGAGCCACGGTGGAGCTGACAGAGTAAATCCAGCCTGGGGAGACACTTTAAAAAAGTATGCATTGCTGTAGTTGATATGCTAGAAACAGGGAAGCAGACAGGAAAATAAAAGTCCATTATTTTTAATTTCTTGAATTTTATTTTTTTCCCCCAATCTTATTTTGAAAAGGAACTTCCTCAGACCCATCAATTCCTCTCTAATCTGACAGACTCCCCCTTCACCACAGTATTGTAGAATAGCAGTAAGCATGGAAAAACTGGCAATCCCTTTTTAGCAAAACTAAACCACCGGTGGGCTTCCAAATGGTCTCTACTGCTTTTTCTCCCTTTCCCCCTGCATATGTATATCTACCTCATGGGCATCTGCTGGTACACTAGAGCATCATACCTGTTTCTGCAGAGTTTTTTCCATCTGAAGCTGATGCTTAGCTATGAAAAGTGCAGTGGTAACTGCAAGGATGGGGACGTGCTGGCTTAGGGGCTGAATGCAGCAGCAGCACCACCACCATGCTGGGTTCAAGAGTGTCATTAACATCTCAAAAGAAGCCTATCAACCTGAGGAGATGCGAGCTTAATTAGAGACGTTTTATAACCCAAAATTCTTCAAATAACATTTGGCCTTTTGGAGAACAAAAGCTGTAATTGCTTGATTGTCTCTTACCCTCTGTTAACGGAAAGAAATCTTTTTGTTCGTTTAATACCTAAGTAGAGGCCACGGGGCAATCAGTGTCATGCTCTGATTCACACAGCACCAGAGGAAATTGCTGAAGACAGGACTTGTCCTGGTGGTACTGAAAATGGAATAAACTTGTGCTCCAAAGTCTGTTCACAAAGTACCTTCTGCAAGTTATAAAGTTGATGACACACTAGACCTAGTGAATGTGCACTCCCATATGACTACATGGGTCGTACTGGACACGTCAGACATGGACCCTCCACTCGCTCTGCCTTGGCACACTCGCTGAGATCCCACCTAAGGCTCTAACTCTTCATTAATTTGTGAAAATATCTTCTGATGGTAACTGTGAATCTTCATGGGGTAAACCACAAGCTCATGTCTCGTTCCTGTTTGCTTCAGTTTTTTGCACAGCTGTGCTGCTTGGTGAGTTTCGTGCTTGCAGGACATGAAAAGCTCTCATAGACTGGTCCACTTCAGGGCCAGAAGGACTGGGCTCAGCAGGACACATGCTAATGCTCTCATTGAGCCACCTAAAATCACATCAACAGTGAAGTTTCTTTGAGGATCTAGGCCTAAATATCAACTGTTGAAAAATTAGCACAGGGAACTTCTCCAGCCTAGGGATAGCCATGCACAGTGACCCATTGGACAGCTGATGCAAAGCATTATAATTGCAGAGCTCACAGCTAAATTGAAGCTTCCCACTGCTCCAGTCAGAGTCAATCAACTGGCTTTTAAAACACTTCCCATCTGCTTCTTCTTTGCACAAGGCCAGTAAGTGTGCCTCTAAAGATGGGTGAGTTACTCATATATTACCACATCAGTGCCTGTCACCGTGAAAACGTCCATATTATTAAAGGTTTCACAACCAACCATTTAACTGCGTTGGAACACCTTCAATATTTTGCAATATGGTAAACTTCTGTCCTTCAAAGTGTTTAAACGCTTCTGCTTTAAGCTTTTTGCATTAAAGTGAACGAAAGAAGTTATCCCTGTCCTCTACCATTTAATGAACTACAGCACTTCATTGCACAATACTGAGGTCATGCTATTTCGGGCATCATCATTCCTTTCAGGATAGAGATACAATGACCAACAAAATCTCTCCAGAAACCCTGAAAACGATTATTTGAAGGAAGCACTCAGAGTTATTCAAGCTCATTTGTCTTGAGAGATTTCTTTTTAATTCTCTATTTCCAGTACACCTGTAATCCACATATTCTCAATCCAATTTGCTGTTTAACGGAACTAGTTGATCAGATTTATACATTTAGAGTAAATTCAAAGATCTGATTCTCTCTTCGGACAGCTGAAGTAAATGTTCCAGTCAAGCTGACAAGAGTTTTGCAAATGTGAATTGACATAAATTAGAGCCACTACCTGTTTTTCTTTGTTAAAATTATTTTAACCAATTTTATCACATGGGTACATGTGATAATGAAGGAGTTTTCACTAATATAAAATCTGGGCCATTTAAATTATAAAATTAAAACCTCTGAGGATTTCACCTCTGAGGATTTTAGCTGACAAACCTGCAATCATTTTCCAAAAACACATTTCATCTGTGTTTCATTATGAGTCCACAAAATTAAAATTAAAATCTTTTCCCAGCATTATTGGCTTTTCTGCTTTCTTTGTCAAGCAGCTCAGCAGCAGCTTTTCTTTTCAAGGTGCTGTCTCACTTGGCACTGTAATGTTTTGATGGCAGCGCTGCAAAAAATTGTCTTTAAAAAAATGAAAAGCAAAACATTTTTGCCTCAATTCGGTAATATCACCTTCAGAATGAGTAAGCAAAGTTCTGAGCTACCGCAGTGTATGGCAAGAGTCTGCCCTGATCTCCCCCATCGTGAAACCATTTTTCATAGAATAAGAAAAAAATGCTTTTAAAAAGCTCTCTGAGATAAAATTGCTGCAATCCTCCAAGCGCCACTTCTTCTTCCCCGGTGGACAAGCAAAGAAAGAAGGCTTCATTATGCCAATGTTTACTGAATACATCTTCTTTCCCGAACAGCATATACTGCACGGAGCATAGCAATTACAGAGAGACTGAGGACTCTGCATATCTGTAAGAAGGGGTGAGAAGACATCCAAGTGGGATGGAAAGCACAGACCGAAGATACGCTGTTGCTTGTAAACAAGAGCGTACAAGCCACAGAATCATAGAATTATTCAGGTTGGAAAGGACCTTGAAGACCATCCAGTTCCAACCCCCCTGCCCTGGGCAGGGACACCTCCCACCACACCAGGTTGCTCCAAGTCCCCGTCCAACCTGGCCTTGAACCCCTCCAGGGATGGGGCAGCCACAGCTTCTCTGGCCAACCTGGGCCAGGCTTTCATCACCCTCACACCAAAGATGAGATTTCCTGAAATCTCATCTCAATCTCCCCTCTTTCAGGGTCAAACCCTTCCCCCTCATCCTATGGCTCCCCTCCCTGATCAAGAGTCCCTCCCCATCTCTCCTGGAGTCCCTGGAGGGACTGGAAGGGGCTCTAAGGTCTCCCTGGAGCCTTCTCTTCTCCAGGCTGAACACCCCCAACTCTCTCCATCTGAGCCAAGACGTCCGGCAAAAGCAAGATTTCTGTCCCAGTGGGTGCTTTGTCGCTGCTCCTCCCCATTCACGAGGCAATCTTTTCCCCTTCAGCAAGAACAGAAAACTACAAGGCAGGTAACATTTTTCTGGGCTAATGCTGAGATTTCTTGTAAGTAGCTCTAAATTGCCCAGCGAACAAACAGCGAGTCAGAGTCCACAAGAAGGACCACTTCAGGGAAGTCGTTTTAGTTGTGCGTGCTTCTGTATTTGCTACACATGCTGAGCCCACACACACTCTGTTTTCCTGTTTTGGTTCCTAAAACCTTCCCAGGGCCAGCTTCCCTTCTCGGCAGGTGTTCTCTGAAGTGCAGCCATTGTTCCCATCGCTGCAGGTCTGCTTCTCTCTCTGCTGGAAGGATGAAGCCAAATTAGGTTCTGAAGACAATTTCTTCACACAAAGGCACAAGTTCATGCATCAGTGAGTCATTTTAGGGCACACCCAGGGATTTTTACTGATGAGGATCTGCCTCTCTATCCAGCTCTCATCTTGAGAGGGAAACTCATGCTGAATTAGTTCTTTTTATGCTCATAGTACATACGAGGACAAGTCTGGAATTATTTGCCACATTTCGCTTTAAATATCACATCATGAGATCATCTGATGGTAATCCCTAAAAGATTTGTACCACTGCTAGCATCAGAGGCTGGGATGGGACAATGAAAACTGAAGGAAAACTGCAAGTCCCTGCTGCAAGCTTACTCTCAGAGCTACAACGAATTTATTCATGCAACTGCCAGCTTCAAACAGGACTTCTGCCCCCCTGTTTTTACAGTGGACAAGATTTCCTTTTTATTCTATAAGGCTACAAGAAGGAAAGAAATTCTCCGTGTAAGGCCATGGTACTGCCTTTGTCAGCAGCAGAGGATCCCAAGCTATAGCGAGTCTACTGTTGGTAGAACAGAAATCATCTCAAAAAGGTTATGTGATGGCTGTGGTGGCAGATAATTTGCCACTTGGCAGTGACTTCCCTGGCAGACACTGATGCTCACTAGATCGTTCTATGAGGAGCTGCCTCCCACATGACTTATGTCACAGGAAGGGTGGTTGTCCCAGTGCAACATCCACCACAAGGATCATGCCAACGTTGGGACTTTTGTTTCCAGCTCCGGACACGGAGCCAGACGCACGGGGGGGCATGGTATGAACGTGTGGGATTGCTTTAGGTGTCTGCTGGGGCTCTGAGTGTGGGTCAGTGGGGTACAGCTGGAGGACATACATTGGCCTGACGCTGTGACTATGATTTTACTTCATTGAGATGGGTGTACAGAAGGGGAGGGGGTTTATGCCACAGTTTGGGAGATTCCATCAGAGAATGAGACTAAGATTAATAGAATTTTGGGGCAAAGACTTTTTTTCACTTGATGTCTGTACAATTTCTTCCACATTCTTGAGCTTTCATTGATGCCTTTATCCCTCTTTTAGTAAGAAAACAGTAATAACGATACATGGTTCGGTCTAATGGTATATTTTGTTCTACTGTATTTATTTTCCCAGCTGATCAGCTGACTGTTTAACCAGATGAATCATATGCCATTTTCCATAAGCAATAGCAATTTTATCTGCTCTGGAGCAATACAATGATCTAACACTTCCTTCTATCCCAGCAGGAAGCTGACTAAAAATTGTAGTTTGCTATTAAACATAGAGAACAGAGCTAAAGAACTGTATAAAGTTGCAGAAGATGATAATTCACAGGATTCTGCAGATTGGGGAATTATATGATTTTTTTTTTTAATATGGTAACTAATGTTGTATTTTGGGCATTCATTACTGTTCTTAAACGTGTCTTTTTCTCTAAGAGCCATATAGACTAGCCATCCACTGAAAGAGCTTTATTGGACTTACCTACATCATAGATTTGGATGAGAAATCAGCACTTTGGCTGGAAATCTTATTAGAACCTTTTTCATTTTTTTTTTCTTTCTGTCAATGCATATCATTGGCAAGCATCAGAAGTTCTTTTTAAATGAACTGAATTTTCTAAATGGTTCCTTATGAAAAGACTGCAGTTTTGTGATCGATTATTCCTGGATTCAGCATATTCCAGCCAAGATTATTTTTATTACAGTGAAACAAATCTATAAGCTTGAACTCTGAAGATCACCAACACTAGCAAATGTTCCTACACCTTCCTTAAATCTGGAGATCGGCTTAGTGAGCACCTTAATTCCACATCTCAAAAATATTTCTCTGATCCCCAGAATTGTATTTCAATGTGGATGTGGAAATAGTGAGATGTGGAAATTGTAAGTGTTGCTGGTCTGACTTCAGTGATTATGACCAGACCTGAAGACGCAACGGGGTTCAGCGGGGTGGTTCTGCCACGTTCCTGGTACTTAAAATAGTTCCCAGACATTTTGTGAATGACTTGCATACTCATTGGGACATGGTTTGATTAATTCTTTTCCTTTTCAAATAAATCACCTGAAGAATTGTTGTATTCCTCCTTGTGAATTTCTTTGTGAACTGGACTTGATTTCAGGTTGTTCACTATTTTCTAGTTTGCAGACTGTTTGTAGAGTTGTGCCTGCTTAGTATTTAATGGATTTTAAGTACAGCATCTCAATGACTTATCCCAGTTATGTGTTTTTGCTCTCCAAATTGATGTCTTTTTAAAAGGCAAATCTAGAGTGGGACATGGCTCTAATTACTGTTCTGGAGGACAGGGTGACATGCATGCTAATATTTGCAAAACACTTTGCAAACTGTTTGCATCAATAAAGCAGCAAGTCATTAAAGCACTCACAGAAGAGAATAATACGATACCAATACTCGCTACATGACTTTACCATGAATATTCATAAAGCTGTTAATGCCTTATTTTTTATACTGTTCCATTAATGCTAAATTAAACTATATGGCAAACATGCACCTTAGTAGGCACACAAATATCCCTTGGGGACACTGAGAGGTATTAAGCAACTGGTAAGACCAATGTGTAAAATGTACTTCAAGGACTGTAGTCGCTTAGCAGCTCTATTGGCAAATACACCAAAGAATTAAAATATAAAGGACAATCATAGAATCATAGAATAGTTTGGGTTAGAAGGAAAGGAGCAGCCCCGCTTCATGATGCAGAAAGACTTGGGACAGGGTGGGTTTGCGCTACAGAAGGACAGAGGGGGAACTGTCTTGGGGCAATCTGCTCCCAGCTGTGGGCCAGGCTCTGCCTGTGGGAAACCCAAAATCTAGTATTCTCCGCGTGATGATATTTTAAGCATAATTGGAAAATAGGCGGTAGGCATCACATCCACTTTCACCTACTCACGAATCAGCGACATGGCTAACAGCTAGAAATAGAGTGCTACTTGAAAAAAAATCACAGCAAATAAATGATTCAGACCTATGAGGAAGTGAATAAATTACACCTGCTTAAAAGCCATGCTAATGAGCACATTTCCATTTTTTCTACACTGTTGGTTTTTCAGTGAGTGTATATATTACGTTTGTCTCACTTTGTTATTCAAGAGTTATATGTACATCTGCTGCACATAGCCAAGAGGACATCCGCAGAAAAAAAGACTGGGAAAATTGTAGATCTGGGAAAAACTGTAGAAAATACTACTATTGTTTAAATCCCACAAACTATGATTGCAGGTACTGATTACTCCCGCAGAAAAATACTGTTAGCAGAAGAGAACTAACCTTAATGTACCTGCACTGTCAAAAAATACAGAAGAAGAAGGAGTATCTGATCCCAGAAAACCATTTTATGCAGTCTGATTTAACTTATGTTGGCTTCATTAGAAGAAAGGAAACTAAGTGAAGAGTCAAATTAATTTTGTCTGGAGCAAAAAAATTTCATTTTCCCACTCCCAAGAAACAGTAGCTAAGGGACAGTTTTCAATGCAATGAGTTTAGAGAAGGCAAAAAGTGCCAGATCATTAATTAAGAAGCAAATAAGGAAAATTAAGTCATCTGCTGAAAATAAAGGCAAAAGTGGAGTGAGGCTTTAATTGAGGGACAAGGAGGAAAAAAGTAATTAAGATACCATTGGGAGGTAAACAGGAGAGGTGAGAGAGGATAAATCGTCCTCCAAGAAAACCTCTCGAGCTCATTAAATCCCTCAAAATTCTTTATTATGAGCAGTGCCCCCTCCCCTTCCCAAGCTTCGTGCTACGTGCTCATGGTGATTGGAGTAGTAGGGAGACTCTGGACTCCAACAGGTTGGCCATTTTCCTCTGGCCACAGGGGCTGGTGACCTGCTCAGGCACTGGTCCACTGCTGTGTTGGTCTAGTTGATGGTATGTTTATGGTCCCTCTCATCTCCAGCCCCAAACCCACATTAGACACTTGCTTTGCTTTCTAATGGGTTGTTGGGGAAGTCTGCAACGTATTTAGACCCTGAGATGCAAGGCAAAACAGAGCAACTGGGGGTGACGTCCTGGCTTTGCTGGGCATGTTGTGGTCATGTCAGCAGAGCCAATATGCCAGTTACAGACCTCTCAAGCTTCTGCTCTCCTGTTATGACCTCCCCCAGGCATGTCATGTTGTGTGATGGACAGAGGAGGTGCAATGTTAAGCTCAAGCTGAAGATCAAGCCATCCAACAGTGGTTTTTGGAGACAGTTCAGAGACTCAGTCCACAACAAAATCTCAGCTGCAGCACAACACTAAGACTTTGCTCCCACTCCTGACTCTTCACTTCAGACCCAGCTGGAGACCACAGCGCAGGTCCTGGGTGGTGATATGAGGTGGGACCCAAGTGCATGAGACCGCATGGGTGTTCCTGAAGGTTCATTTAATGTATGCAATTCCCTCAGCACTTAGAAGAGCTAAAATTAATTATATCCAAGAGCCTCCTTCTCCTGATATCAAGGGATGTATTTTGCGTTGTGCAACTTGTTTGCTCGTAGATTGAAGAATAATTCTTCCTGTTTGTCTCTGGTGCTATCTGTTGCCTATGGGCAGAGCCATTTAGCAGATGTGGCCAGAAATGTTAAATGTTCTCCACCACTCCCCCCATACATTTCTTAATTTCATTGACACTGGTAGCTGATGGTACTTGCCTTGGGAGAGTCTTCAAACAATCTTTTTGAGGAAAAAGCTCCTTTTTCCCCACTTTAACTCCACCCTCAGAATATGCTCCATCACCCTTCAGGGTTCCCCCCTCTAGAATAAGTGAAAGGGTAAAACAAACAAAACAGAGTTTGGGGCAGACACTCAGGCCGAGCAGCAGCTCAAAGAGAGGTTAAAGCTACTTCAGCAGATGGTTAAAACTTCTTCTGATGTAAGCGTTAATATGTGGAACAGAACCACGTAATTCCGAGCCTTCCCCTGAGGTTTACATGTGTTTACATGTCTCTGTATGCAAGGCTGGGACACGGATGCACCAGCCCCATACACACCTCAGCCCCACTGAACCCCTCTGCCCAAGTGAGTGGAGAGCAACCATGAGCCGAGAAATCCCATTTGTTCCTCACATTTAAACCTGCACAGCCATTTGTCCACTTCAGTCCTTCTGTCTTCTCAGTTAAGTACCAGGCACTTGGAATAGAATAGAATACTTGTTCTACTAGAAGGCTACGTAGTGCCTTGAAACTCCCTTTTTAGGAAAAGAAATTGCTTTCTAAACCCAAGGAGAAGGGTGGGTGGGAGGGTGGATTCTGCTACATTACCAGTTTGAAAGCAAGATGGTATAACAGGATGAACACTAGTAGATTGTGCATCGTAAGCTAATTTTATGCATAATAATATATCAGCACCATAAAGTGCCTGGCAGCTTAAACATCGTTATGCTACTGCAGGATTTGACAACTTGCATCACATAAAGGTGGAGGGCACTTGGGCAAATTTGGGGAGTGGGCACCGCTAAGAGATGAGCGTTGAGGTAAGCAGGAAGCACCAGATGTGCTGAAAATCATAGAATCATAGAATGGTTTGGGTTGGAAGGGACCTTAAAGACCATCCAGTTCCAATCCCCTGCCCTGGTCAGGGGCACCTGACACTAGACCAGGTTGCCCAAAGCCTTGTCTACCTGTGGGGAAAGGGGCATCACTGGTCTATCAACTGCATTTTGCCCCTTTAACAGCATCTCCAACCCCTAAATATGAGAATTTAGACACCTGAATTGATTCTGAAATGCAGCAGCTTCATTGCTGTGGCTTTACACGTACTGTGGGGCAATCAATAGCACTGTAAAGGTTTTGTGCATGCAATTAATAGCTAGAACTTGAAAGCTTAACTCCCTGTTGGTTGTTCCTCTCAAAGAAAGATGGATGAAATTGCCCAACCAAAAAACCAGCAGGCACAGTACTACACTGGAGCCAAACTGGAACTGGAACTGTGTTTTCTAAATGATATAAAGAGGAGATATCTCTTTCCACTCTTGAAAACTGAAAAAAACATTGTTTTTTATTGATTATTAGAGAAAGAGAGTTTGCTCTAGCATGGTGGTTTTTCCACCGGGTTTGTTTTGAGCTCCCATGGCTTATTTTGAAGTGTCTTGAAACTAGATAAAGTTTTTTTTTTGCATTTCTGTCTGTGTCTTTCAAAAGATTGAAAGGTAGGGAATAGGAACTTCTACAACAAGTTACACCTTTTCAGGGTCTGAAAAATATTTTGAAATTATTTGAAATTGCCGGGGATGGTGACACATACCTTGCTAAGTTATACTCAGGCACCACTCAGTGATAATCAGTTCAAGCACAAAACAGTTATTATACTGAACACAAGTCACCTGCTCCCTTTTCCTTGCGCACACACACACACACCTCATTATGCACGTATCTTTGGGAGGAGATGCTCGTAGATTTGGAGACAGGCTATCAACAGAATAAAGGATTAGCCCGGGATAGACTCAGGGATGCAAGAAAGGCACGTATGACCTTAACAGTGTGCCACTTGGCAGTGTAAAGATGCAGGGTGGTTAAAGGCTCTGTTATTCCTCAGACACGCAAGCCGTACACACATTCTCCATGCAAATTAATCGCTGGCAGTTAGGTTTTTATATAGCTACTATAAAATAATGCTTACACCTCTAATGTAACTCTTGGCTCTGTAATAAAAAGCCTGGGCCCTATTCCTCCCAGCCTTCGGGGTAGTTTTATCTCGGAGCTACATGATGTTGTAATGGCATATCACCAGGGCGAGCCTGAATAACTACCAACAGAACTTAAAATCCTGGTTTCTGGTGAGAAAATTTTAATTCTACTTCAGCATCAGTCACTCCGGCCTTCTCCTCTCAACTCCTTGCTGTTTTTTTCTTGCATTTTCAGAATGGAGCAGGGAGATCAGATAAACAGGACTTTAAACGCTCTCTTTAAGGGAGAGATTGGTTGTTTCGCTGGAATCAACTGGGAGATATCTGATGATAAAAATTGTGTAAAACATAAGCTATCTTCCTTCTCCTGTTCCTCACACACGGAGGAGGAGAAATAAGGTGCATTGTACCACATTGGTCTATACGTAAGATAATTGCGAACCACTTTCAGGACACCAGAAATGCATAGAGGTAAATATATAGTAAATAAGAAAACCCACTTTGCCGTCCCATGAACCATGGCTGTCCCCAAATCTGCATCCCGGATCCCCTCCAGTCATTCTTACAGCTCCCTCACGTAGCTGAGAAATGGAGTCTTTAATTTTTGAGGAGGGAATTAAACAGCATTTGGGTAGAGGGCATGAATCGTCCTCTGGAGGTGCCAGGTTACCCACACTGAGTACGGAGGGACTAGTTTTAGTTCAGACTAAATATCTGTTAAATAAAGATACAGAGGATGACCCCTAGTAGGTCATTAAAGTTTGTATCAAATATTAATTAAGCAGAGTAATTTATTACTCTATTATGCCAACACAATCTGGTCTGCAACATCTCCTAAGTACACCCAGACTCATAATGAAAATGCTAATGATTTCTGGAAAAAGTCTTGCTGTCACAGCAGGCCACGGACATGACTTTGCTTCAATTTTACTTTGCAAAGAGTCCTTACGCTGCAAATGAAAAATCTTTATTCCATACAAGAGGAATTAGAAGGCTCAATACTACGTGAATGTAAGTTCACATAGTTGTTGCAGATAGGAACATTAACTCATGTCTGGGCTTTAATTTTAAGATTCTACTTAGCCTGAAAAGCTACAGGGTAAGTTAACCTCAGTATCGCAATACTATGAACTTACAGAAGTTAGCTAAATCACCTATGGAGCCGTAAATATTAATGAAGTGTTGGGACTAGGCAGCAGTTACGAGCTGTGTTACTTGGCTTGCTGCTATGATTATTGATGGAGCCTGGTGAGCCATCGCTTCGGTTGTGAGTGGTGTTAGTAGGTGTAAAACTATCAATATTAACGATGTGGAAAAGACAGTCTATTTGGTTGTGACTTGTGCTCTCTCCCCAGCAAGTATATATATTTCAGCCTTCGATGTTTTGGTGGGGGTTTAAGCAACAGCCCCAGCCTCCGCTGCTTCTACAATAAAGCAGTATTTTGACAAACACGTCCATCCGAAACACAGGAGGTGGTTCCATTTCTGAGTTTTGAGCACAGCTCTGTCTGCCAAAGGCTGTCTTACTTCCACCATCAGGGCTGCTTTTCAGGGCTTTCGGAAGAGGCTGTAGCTGCTGAACCCTTGGCAGCCCCAGACGTACATCTTGTACTTTATGCTCAAAGTAGTGCAGATGGCAGCACTTATGTTTCACTTTCCCTGCCACTTCCCATTGTAAAACTTTGTTTTCCATTGGTTTAAAACTTCTCGGAGTTTTCTGGTGTGTCTGCCCCCAGCCCAGGTTTTCCATTTATCTGTTTCTTATCAGGGAAGGTGAGGACACCTTCAGAATGGCCAGCAGGTCAAGGGAGGTGATTCTACCCCTCTGCTCTTGTGAGACCCCACCTGGAGTGCTGTGTCCAGCTCTGGGGTCCTCAGCACAGGAAGGACATGGACCTGTTGGAATGGGTCCAGCAGAGGGCCACGAAGATGATCAGAGGTCTGGAGCACCTCTCCTATGAGGACAGACTGAGAGAGCTGGGGTGGTTCAGCCTGGAGAAGAGAAGGCTCTGGGGAGACCTTGTAATGGTCTTCCAGTACCTAAAGGGGCTCCAGGAGAGACGGGGAGGGACTCTTGATCAGGGAGTGTAGTGATAGGGTAAGGGGTAATGGTTTTAAATTGAAAGAGGGGAGATTTAGATTAGATACTAGAAAGAAATTCTTTCCGGTGAGGGCGGTGAGACACTGTCCCAGGTGTGACCATGTGAGTGTGTGTGTGTATGTGTGTTTGTATCTATGTGTAGATATATGTAAGGGGGAAAACCTGTCCATCTAGGCATTGCTCTTTGATAGAATCTCATGATTAGTCTAATACCTTAAACAGAAAATATCTGTACCTGTTTATCTTTACATAATGTTACTACACAGGATCTCATTTCTAAACCACCAAGTAATTCTCATTCGTTTTCCCATCAAGGTCTAGTTGCTATTCCAGTTTATGATGCTTTTCCTCTCCAAATAGTACTAGTCTTGTTCTTGTCCTTTTGCTCATCTGTAACCATCTCCACAGCAGTAAGCAGTTCATCCTCACGGTGAGGCCTCACAAGCACATCTGCCCGCTCCACTCCCTGCTGCTCAGCAATGGGGAGAAATCAGGGAAAAACCTCTCAAAGTGACCTTTCCTTCATCACATTCAGAGTTACACTGCACAGTATAAAACCATGTCCAAGAAGTATTAACATTCTTTGTACAGTTTCACTTTCAAGAGTTGGAAAAATGCTTCTAGATTTTATTTAAGCTTTATTTGACTGCCTAATGCGATTATGACTAACACTACTCTCTACATATTATGACCATTAATCATTATTTGCACACAGCTCATTTCTGTGGGGGAAACTTTCTCAACTTTCTGTATGAGAGAAAGAAAGGGCAAAAGTGGTTGTATTTTTTAATGTCTATTTGCCAAAGAAAGAGAAGATTCTTCTCTACCTGACTAGCCCAATAACCCACTTAGCTGGTATGCTTAAGAATTTCTTAAATTAGGCTAATTTAATTAGGATGGAACCTGAGCTGGGGGATGTTTGCATAATTTTGTCTGGATGACTGAAACTTTTTAGTATGGAGAATATGAATGGTAAATGACAAATATTTTTATTCTTACGGAAGGATAAGCCTTCCAGACTCGTAAGTATGCAATTGCTCAGACATATATATATATATATATATGCTTGGAAGTGCAAGTCCTTCAGGCTAGACGCAGAAGATTCATCGCTAGTGATTCCCTGGGACCAAAAACCTACTTGCAGACAGGAAAGTGAAGAGGCATAAAGGCAATCAAATGAAAAGTAATGAAAAGTTCAGTCTAGTGTTTCCCACCACTCTCATATGCACTCTTTGAGCAATTATAATCGTTGCCAAAGACTGCCTCCATAAATACAGCATACCTTTCCACTTACCCTTTTCTATCTGTCTGGATAGCTACTTCTCATGTGCCTGATATACCTCACAGTGTGGCATTCAGTGATTGCCTAAATGGTTAGGTTCAAGCTTTCAGATACAGCATGACATTTTATTTTAGAGAACACCAATGAAAACTGCACTGTTTCCTTCTGGTGGTTTGGTACCTTGATGTATGGAGAGCAGATGCATTCCCAGTTGCAGTGCTGTGGTAAGTTATCAAAAAAGCCCCCAAAACTCTCATATAATCTGAGGTGCAGATGCAGCAATGGGGATGGGTCCCACAATTAATACCCTGTGCCCAGATCCCAAAATCTGAACACAAAATCTGAAGAGCACCCACACTGGGTTAGGCCAAAGACACATCCCATTCCAATATCCTTCCTTCAGTACTTACCCAGCACGGAAGGAGGACATCCTGATCAGGTTTTCCAGGGTGAGGCTCATCCCTTGCATTCCTAGAGTGCTGATCTGTAATTTTCCCAAAGGCAGGAAATCCAGCCGCACCATTTGTGGTTAAGTGGGGCACATTCACTCTCTTCCTGTGAGAGACTAATACTAAAAATAATTGAGAGGAACACCAGCAGAAGGTGCTGAAGCTCCATGAGAAGTCACTGTGGCACCTCAGCTCCTGGTGCATCCTCCAAGTCACGCATCATCAGTTCCCTGTCTGCATCTGGGACCAGTCTGAGGAACACAGGAATGAGCAGTGCATGGTGATAGCCGTGCTCAAATCAGCTGAGGAAGGGTTAGTCCATATTTTCAGCCTTCCATCATCCCCTTTTCTCCTGGTGACATGTCTTACAAGAGGTACAAGTGCTGCAGGCTCCCTGGATGGTGCTCGGAACACAGGCACCCTTCTGAGAAGGAAGCATACCCTGATCACCTCTCCCAAAGAGTGCAATGAACAATGTGTCGCTTAGAAAGACAGGGAAAGAGTTTGAGAATTTAGATGAAGCTGATGGTGCAAAAATGGATGTCCTACCTCTAGCATGTAAGGAAGGGCAGCTGCTGTCCCTGGGGTGACACCTAGACCCCTCAGATGTCTTACGTAAAATCATTATTTTGAGTGTGACTAAATGAGTCTGAAGAGGTGTGTCTTTTGAAAGCAGTAAAATTATCAATAAATATGTGCTACTGTAACTAATGTAGAGCAAATCTGAATAAGATAAATGGAAGGCACAGAAGCAGATAACAAAGAGTACACAAATGGAGAGAACTGGTTGTAACACTTCTGAACACTTCCTCTCCCTCTAAACGTAAATCTCAATGACTTCCTGAGCCAGGAAGCTCTTATTGAGTTTTTTTCTTGGGTTAATGAACCCAAGAAATGCTTTTAGCATCCACAGCATCCCAGGGAAAGAGCTTCACAACTTGCCCCTGGGCTGAGTACCTCCCTGAGAACGTTCCTCCTGCTGGCTGCCCCCAAGACCGGGCTGGACAGGGCTTGGAGCAACCTGGTCTGGTGGGAGGTGTCCCTGCCCAGGGCAGGGGGGTTGGAACTCGATGATCTTTAAGGTCCCTTCCAGTCTGAACCATTCTATGATTCTATAATGCCTCCTTCTTCTGGTACTCGGAGAGGTGGTGAAAAACCAGTCCGTATACAACTCTACAGAGGACCACTATCATCTCCACTTTGATTAGCTCTTACAACCTGAAAAATTACCAAATCCTCTGCCCACCACCCACCTGGAATGCCCCCAAGCACCACACATCATTATCAGTTCCATGGCTTCAAACCAGACAGCAAAGGCTCTGCATATCTTTCTGTTGTACATATATATAAGGGGCAGTCTGGGGTCCAAAGACAAAATATGGATAACTTCAAGTAGACAAGCTGTTCAGTGAGCAGGCAAATACACAAATTTGGTTTCTTTAGGCTCTACCTTATTTTAGTTTTCTGCAGCTGTATCCTGTGGCCATCTCTCCAGTGGAGAGCAGCAGCTTCAGCTCTGCTGCTACAAGAAGCACTCTGTTTTCCTGAAATTTGAGGAAAAACTTTTGGAGGTCAATACTTTTACCAGGTTTGGTTGGAATTGTGACTATGGTGTTGAGAAACCTTCACAGTGGGCTGAAGGACCGGGAAAGAAACTCAGAGACATCATGATGATATAAGCCTTATTTCCTAGGAAGCAGAGATAAAGCCTGCATTGAACTAATAAATTATTACTCATTCCAAATCACATTTTTCATATGATCTATTCTTTTATGAGCAGAAAGGAATATTAGGCATGTAAATCCTTCATTCATTGACAAGATAACAGACCTGCTAACATAAAAGCATTTTTGTTTTACATATGAAAAGTAAGTCTTTTAACCAATTTAATAAGAAAGCATTTATCTTCTTTTTTTCCTATTGTTTTAGTGATTCAAAAGCTGAGAAATCCTGAATTAATTAAAGAATGAGTTAGTTAATAAATAAATTATCCTGCATATTATTTTACTTTGAAATATCAATGCTGATCCAAAACTGGTAAAGAGAATGAAATTCTACAGATAAAATGTTAGTATGGAGGGAATAATTTAATCAAAGCAAAAGACTGATTTTTTGGTAGTGGTAGAGGTGGAGGAAAGGGGAGAAAAGACCTGCTTGACCCCCAAATTTGAATCCTCTTTAAAAAAAACTTGGTCCACCATGCATAAAGCAACCTCATGCTCCATACTGGCACATTTGGCACATTGTGGGTTATCACAACAGTGTAACAGCACTCTGCATTCCCATTCCAAATACCATTCCATGGCTTCAATCCAAATTTGCTTGCTTAATGCCTTTGTGCATCTTCTTTAGAATCATAGAATCGTTTGGGTGGGAAGGGAGCTTAAAGTCCATCCAGTGCCACCCCCTGCCCTGGGCAGGGACACCTCCCACCACACCAGGTTGCTCCAAGCCCCCTCCAACCTGCCCTTGAACCCCTCCAGGGATGGGGCAGCCACAGCTTCTCGGGGCAACCTGGGCCAGGCTCTCACCACCCTCACACCAAAGAACTTCTTCCCCACATCTCAGCTCCATCTCCCCTCTTTCAGTGTCAAACCCTTCCCCCTCCTCCTATGGCTCCCCTCCCTGATCAAGAGTCCCTCCCCAGCTTTCCTGGAGCCCCTTGAGGGACTGGAAGGGGCTCTAAGGTCTCCACGGAGCCTTCTCTTCTCCAGGCTGAACTCCCCAACTCTCTCAGCCTGTCCTCCCAGCAGAGGGGCTCCAGCCCTCCCAGCATCTCCATGGCCTCCTCTGGCCCCATTCCAACAGGTCCATGTCCTTCCTGTGCTGAGGACTCCAGAAATAGATGCAGAACTCCAGGTGGGGTCTCAAAATGCAGATGCCGTAAACACATTTGCAATGGGTTCTCATATCTTTCCTATTATTTCAGGCAGGGCGAAGCAGCTCGGCTGCTTTTGGACCAGTCTGGAACCTGTCCCTTTTTCTTGTCTCACAGCATCGTTTTTGTTGAGCAGCTCCTCATCTTGGCAGCGCTGTACGCCCTTGAGAGATTTATTTGAGAGCTATGTTTTTCCCTCTCTGCTCTCAAATGTTGAGCAGTGATTGCTGTTGGTTGAGACACCCCGGTGACACTGACAGCTTAGACACGGCTCGTCACTGAGAGGGGGAAGCTGCAACATGTTTTAGGAACAGCAAATGCAGCTTTGAAGATCAGTTATCTTTCTTCACTGGGACAGATTGTTTAAGTTGAAAAATCCCTTGAACATATTTTGTGCTTCTGTTGTATCGTTTCACGATGTCTTACCACAGCACATAAAACAATGCGCGGTTTCCCTGACGGTACCAAGCTGCTTGACATTTCAAGAGTCTTCTTTTTTTCTTTCCATTTTTTACCTACTTTATCCACCAGACATATCCACCAGACAAGGGTGAGAATATCCACCAGACCCTGCTTGTATGAATGATTAGGAGGACGGTCCATGTCAGCACTTTGGGGAAATGTATAAAAACATCTCTACTGAAAGTGTCACACATCAGGTGTGAAAGTGTCACACGTAAGGTTATTTTACAGGACACACTCTTCTTAGACTAAAACCAGAGTTTCTGTCAGAGTGATGTAAAATATGAATGTACCGAAAAGCACCAGTTTCTAACAAACCCAAGTGGAATATATGATGGATTAAGGTTTCAGACCTAACAGGATCAAATTCTCATCATTCCTCTTTAGTCTGATTTAAATATAATTCTGAGCTTGCTTCTCCTTCCAGAAACCTGAAAATCCTATTTTACAGCTCCTCGGGCAAATTGGCCAGGCACTGAAGCGTTCACTGGAAATGGGAATTTGTGATGCTCCTCTTTTAAAACCGAAGACGCAGTTGCTCTCCGGTGTTTTAATGCCATAAGTAACATGATCTTGATTAAGATTGCCATAAGATTCCTAAAGCACCCCTGGGATAGGATTAATGGAGTGTAACTGTGTCCGTATATTTAATTATGGTAAAATACCTTCATGTAGGCAACATCTATGTTACTGGGCTTGGGACGCAGGCAGGTTTCTGAGTCCAGATACATACCACCAGCCCTGCCTTACAGCAAAACTCAAGTTTAAGCCCATCACCAGGATGTGGGAGAGGAACCACAGAATGATGCAAATCTGTTCCTGCTGTGGGCAAGGGGTGGCACGTCCTGTGGCACGTCACAGTCTGCATCAGAAGGTGACTCAAGACACAGACTCTGGGCTCCCGGGAAAAGCAGCTCATGTCTCCTATCGCAGGACAAATCCCACCCTGGAGTGTCGGCTAAGCAAAAAAAAAAAAAAGTCATTCTAAATGCTCAGCTGCAAAATGCAGCCGCTCAGAAGGAGAGGATGAGAACAGAGCAGGAAATTCATATAATAGATCCTGAAGAAACCAGAAAAGTATTATTGCTCTATGCAATTAGACATATAATAGCTCCTTTTTGGAAAGAAAGGGGAAAAAAAATCACATACATTATTTTTATATTACCCTACTGATATATTATGTTATATTCAGACCATCTACAACTTGAATGGAATTACTCTGTACTAGGCAGTGATGAACTACCCAAATCATCTGTTTTCCCCTTGTGAGTACAACGAAATAGTCACCATAAGCATTTCTCTCTCTTGATTGTACCAGCAGCTCTGGACAAGCAAGAGTTCCTTCCTTTTGAGTAAATATCCCACAGCAGCCTTGATCACTAGAGGCCAACATTTAGGTGGCCTAAGACACGAACCCAAAGGGGAAAAATACTCACTGCCCCCCACTGCCACAGGATGAGGGGGAAGGGTTTTAAACTGAAAGAGGGGAGATGGAGCTGAGATGTGGGGAAGAAGTTCTTTGGTGTGAGGGTGGTGAGAGCCTGGCCCAGGTTGCCCCGAGAAGCTGTGGCTGCCCCATCCCTGGAGGGGTTCAAGGGCAGGTTGGAGGGGGCTTGGAGCAACCTGGTGTGGTGGGAGGTGTCCCTGCCCAGGGCAGGGGGTGGCACTGGATGGGCTTTAAGGTCCCTTCCAACCGAAACCATTTAGTGATTCTAATATTCTTTGAAATTGTTTGCACATCGAGCTGCAGGTGGCTGCTTCATGACAATTTCATGCTTTAATTTTGTTGCCACCTCCTGCTCCTCAGGCACAGATGCCACCTCTGTTTCCACAGGTCTTGGGAGCACATGGGCAATACGGCATTTGGTGAAGATCCCCAGAGCATGAAAGACCCAGAATTTCTTGCAATATCCCAGCCTCCATTCTCCATGTGCAGCTACAGCAAAAAATTACAGACTCGTCTCTGTTTAAGAGAAGGCACCAGATAATTTTATGGCTTTTCTTGATGTCAAGGGGATTAAAGTGGTGTTTATGTACGCTCTGGATTGAGGATGCTCTCCCAATCACTGCTTTACTTCTCTGAAAAGACACACCAAAGTCATTTGTTCTCTAAAAAAGGTATAGACAAGATAAAATGCCTTTAAAGTAGAAGTAATAATGACGGTGATGGGAAAATTAGTCTAGCCCTTAGCTAATATGTTTAATGACTTTTTGAGAGAACTGGCTTTTGTTCACCTGATGTTTGTTTGCCCTGTTATTCACTTCACTGTGTGTGTAGAGCTCGGCTGTATGTTAATAAAGGAATTGTAATCAAATCACAGCCTGCCAGAGACAAACCTTTGCTTTCAAAAGTTAGTATAAAAAAATACAGTACAGAGTTTGACTCAGAAAGCGAATGCTGTCATGTTCCATCTTTCTTAAGCAAAATATAAAGGGAAAAGTATAAAAAGTGGAGAAAACTACTAATGTTTAATGAAACTCTTGAGAACACATGAAAAACAGAATACGTAATGTGTCCTGAGGTAATAGACCTCAGATCTATGAGTAATATCTTTGTCTTTGATGTGTCCAAATATATTTAACATGTTTGCTGCCCAAAACTTGGGGTAAGCTACTCAAACTTGGAAATATCATAACTAGTATCTTTATGAATTATATATCAGCACATTCATGTGGAAAGATGTGAACATTTTATGAGCACAAACTATCTTTGCTCTAAGATGAAGAGGAAACTGTCCACCGCTCTGGCTTTCATCTGGAGGACTTTAATTCAACATACTTCCTTAAAGTAGACATCTTTAGTTTGGGGTAAATCTTATATTAGCCTCACATTATTAATGAAGAATTTTATTTAAATATGCATTAGAAGTGCTGCAATGGAGGTACCGGT
This sequence comes from Calidris pygmaea, assembly GCA_003697955.1. Lineage (NCBI taxonomy): Eukaryota > Metazoa > Chordata > Aves > Charadriiformes > Scolopacidae > Calidris > Calidris pygmaea. The sequence goes on along the minus strand of QJSC01000556.1, from coordinate 2,153,785 downwards.
GTATCTAGGAAGCTGACCAGTGCTGCTAAGAGCAACATCACCTTGCAGCCTAGTTTCACTAAGCAGAGCTGGTGCCTGAAGACTGGTGCCTTCATCCTTCTTTTCTCAACCTGAGAATAAAGTACTCAGCAGTATGCATCACCTTTTATGCATTGCCCAGTGAATGCACACCAGTTATGGCAGATCTACGTGTAATCTGCATCTCAGATTAGTTAAAATTCATGGCATCATTCCTGCCATTTGAAAAGCCCACAGCAAGTCCCCTCAGCCCTTTGGCAAGGCAGTTGTGGGTCTTCACTTTCAGGGAAGAGCAAACAGCCAATGAGATGCCTCACTTGAAGCTGGGCAGGATAAGAGATCTCTACGTGTTCTACCAACTATCCCCAGGTGGTCTCACTGGATTTTTGAACTCCATTTTCAAGCGCCTAATTCTTCCTGCTGTTGATCAGAAGAAGCAGGAACCTGAATTTCATCCCTTTAGGAGCTCTAATAAGCAGCTAAAACTTAAACGTTGTGGCCCTTAGTTTTTTTATGTAACTAAACCTCTTAAAAAAATTGAAAAACAATAGTAATAAGCTATGAAAATTCAGGAAGATTTCTCATCTGTAATTTGGAATACATGCAATGTGCGTGATAGGGTTCCACTATTTGGAGGTAAGCACCGGGCCACCTCAGCCATGTAATAGCCATTCCTCCCTCCCGCTCCTGGTCGCAGATGCGCATATGCACAGAACCCCCGGTTCCCCGGGCAGTTTCAGGGGCAGAGAGCCAGCGGGCTTGCAGGCTGGCAGGGGATGTGGGAGTTAGCCCAGCTGCAAATTCCCCCATCGTTTCTGCCTGAATTCATTATCCTGGATGTCCCGGGACAATCAGCTGTCTGGGAAACCATTCAGGGTGCTCTTTCACAACCAATAAAAACTACCCAAAATATTTGCCTGCACATCCTACAATGCATCTGTGTGGGCTTCAGCACTGAGGCAGAGCATGGGCCTTAATGGTCTTGGCCCTTAATCATAGAACCATAGAATGGTTTGGGTGGGAAGGGAGCTTAAAGTCCATCCAGTGGCACCCCCTGCCCTGGGCAGGGACACCTCCCACCAGACCAGGTTGCTCCAAGCCCCCTCCAACCTTCCCGTGAACCCCTCCAGGGGTGGGGCAGCCACAGCTTCTCTGGGCAACCTGGGCCAGGCTCTCACCACCCTCACACCAAAGAAGTTCTTCCCCACATCTCATCTCCATCTCCCCTCTTTCATTTTAAAACTGTTACCCCTTGTCCCATCACTCCACTCCCTGAATGATCAGTCTGAGATGGGACCTCATGGATCTCTTGACTAGCTAAAATATGACAATTTTGCAGAAAAGATAGGAATTCATCAGTAAGGGAGATGTGTGTTCGCGGGTGTGAGCGTGGCTGGGTGGTGAGCAGAAGCAGGTCTTGGACTTGGAATGACACATTCTGCTGTGTGAAGCCTTGAAGTGGTGAAAGATCTCGTTGTAGGTCTACCTAAAAGGCTCGATTTTGCCACATTCTTAATTTGAGTGTTTCTTACTTTTGTACCTCAAACTTACAAATAATTAATTTCCCCCTTTAAGACTGGCTGAATTGCTAATTGGGCTACGACTGGCAAGTGTCTCAGGCTGATCCAGTGATCTCATTCGAGGATGAATGCAAGCCCGCTAGATGTGAGGACTCTCCCAAAGGCATGGAGGCTTCCAGGTTAACATCTCCTTAGTCTCCGTTGACCAGAGGGAGAATCCGGGAGCAAAGTCATTACAGGGGGTGAGATGTGAATGTACAGAAAGGGGGGGTGAGGATTATAGTGCTCTGGCTTTCGAGGCACCACAGGTCACAGAAACCAGGGTCCAAACACTCAACAGGGAGTCCCTTCTCTTCAGCCCAACCCAAGGCTGTGTAACGCTCCTGCTCTGTCCTCCAGCCCTTCCCAAACGCTCTCGAGTCTTTCATCATGCACATCAAAAGGAATTCTAGAAGAAACAGATGCAAATAATCTAAACATAAATCCCACCGTGTCAGGGACTTCGCATCAAGCAGTGAAGGCCGCAGGGAGGAGGGGAGAGAAGGCTTCTTTGATTTCCTTGGGTATGGAGGTGGCCCCCCAGGACTTGCTGTGAGAGGGTGTCCCCCCCTCCTCTTTCTGCTGATGAAGGCTGATCTCTCGGCTTGTTAAAGCACTTGCGTCAGATGTGGTGAGGTTTTAGAATTGCTCAGAAGCTGGCGTGTGTGGGAAAGAATGACGTCGAGACGACGAAACCAAACAGGTAGAAGAGCCTCCCATGGGACCTGAAGAAAAAGTCCCTGGTTTCCATGGCATCCACCAGCAGCTCTGTCACCTCCCTCCTTAGGACACATGCCCCAATTCCAGCCCAAATAGCCCTTCTGGGATTAGGCGGCTACTTTCGTAAAACAATCTCTGTAAATTCATTTCACTTTTTTTTTTTTTTAATCTTTCCAGCAGAATGATTTTGGCAGGAAGTGACCTACTTAAAAATGAACCTGCCGCAGACACAGGTTTAGAACTTGAGAGTTTTAATAAAAAATCCATATATTCTAAGATTCAAAACTAGAAGAGAAGACAGACCAGCCATAGAAAGACATTTTACTTCAGGTGATTACCAAAGCAGCACAAAAAACTGCGATATTTTCTCCCTTTCTCTACTTTTCTTTTTTTCTGTTTTATTTGAGCATCTGAACTACTTAGATCTCCCACTGATTTCATCCTCAGGCAATTTCTTTTTCTTTCCTTTGCTTTTATCTCACCATACACAATGCTACATCCAAGAGAAAATTCATTTTGTTCCAAAAAAACCTGCCTGCTTCTTTTTACAAGTTGTTGCACAGGGTTCCGAAGAGGCATTGAGGATTTAGAACAAAGTGTCCTAAAAATTGCAAAGTAAACAGAAAGCAGAAAAGTCATAAGAAACATTTTTGAGGACTTCAAAGACTTCTGGAGAAGTTGTGAACTTCTGTTGAAGATACATGAGGAAGGAGAGAGATACAGTGAGATGCAACAAGTGCAAATAGTGAAGAGAGTGTTATTATGGATTTGTAAAAGCTGTTTAACATAACTACTAAAAAACTGGTAGTTGTAGTAATATTAAAATTCATTTAAATTTTGCTGAAAATATACCCTTTTATCCTGCTGATTTCTGAATCTGTTTTTCAAACGTGCTGTGTTATTGAGAAAAATATTAATATTCAATGAAGATACAGCCATATAAATCATCTAGTTTCTAAAACAGAGTAAAAAAAGAGGATGATTCACCAGTGTTTGATCCCAAGTTAAGAAACTGCTTGAATTAAGCGCAGCTCGCGGCAGCCATGAGCAGCATTAACCCCTTTCTGCTGGTGGAAGCTCTGGGGCATCGGCAGAAGGACCCAGGGCAAAACAAGCCCCATCCTCCCTGTAGGAGAAGGTCTGAAAGTAGGGGCAGGAGGCAAGGTGACCCAACCTCATGGCCAGGAACTGAGAGATGCAGTTGCACGTGCCACAGAGATAAAAAAAAAAAAAAAAAAGAGAGAGAAAAAAGAGTGGGTGGAACAGCTGTGTGTCCATCACTATGATAGATAACCAAGAAGTGCACCCATGGCGTGGGGCTGGGGCTGTTCCTTCTCCTGGGCGCCCACTCCAGTGTGACCATTTAGAGTCTCCATCTCTGGAGACATTCCAAACCCGCCTGGAGATGTACCTGTGCAACCTGCTCTGGGTGACCCTGCTCTGGATGGTGGTTGCACTGGATGATCTCCAGAGGTTTCTTCCAACCCCATAGCATTCTGAGATTCTGTGACCATCTTCCTCCACGGTCGCCGTCCTCGACAGGAGCCAGCCGGCGTCTCAGAGCAATGAGGACATGTTCTGGTGGCAGGACCAAAAAGGCTTCAACACTTGGGTGTTGAAAACCGGCCAAGTGCCTGGCTTTGATGATCCATCTGCAAAATCTAATAAGACCGAGGCCCGTCTTTGAGGGGGTCTCTGAGAAAAGATTGTCCTTCCTACAGAAAAGTTGACAGAAGGTGTGCTAGGGCTAGATGAAAAATCAGCTTTTTGCTTTCACCTGTTGATGAAGTAAGTTTAAGCCGTCCCTTTATCCTCACAGCTCACTGTGAGGAAGCTTTTAAATAACCTTCCACAACTGAAGCAAAGAGCCTTAGAGAGAGAGATCCAGACTCAGAAGCTTCGGTTTGAATCAAATCAACTGATTCATAAATATATTTGTAATCTAATAAGTATTCAGGAGACAAACAGGGTCTCTGTTTGCATCAGAACAAAGCCATGTCAGCAGTTTTCTTCCAAGAGTGATGAACCTGGTTAATCTGGAGCATCTGCTCCTTGGCTGCTCTGAGTCCTCTGCATCACCATGAGCGTTCACGCTGCAGTTTTTTCTGGTGGAGCTCAGACCCAGTGATGGCCACGATCTGCATCGGCTTCTGGAAACAATCTGTGCCACATTTTGTGTCTGCCCCTGGTGCCATTCTGTTGGTGATGGCAAATGCGGAAAAAAATGGGTTCGTGGTTAAAAGAGATGGACACTGTCTCCATCAGGCAAATGCCATTCATCGTTGGGGTTTTTTGAACCAAAATGAGCAAACATGGCATTTTCCGTGTTTCTTGTGAAAACCATTTGGAGAGTTATGGTAAGGCCATCTTCAAGTAGCTGCAAGTCCAGACCTTCTCACTTGTGCTTTGAATGAATACAGAAATAGAAATCGATTGCCTCTGGAGCTCCCAGGTTGGTAGGAGAGCCTTGGCTGTGATATTTACATTATACCTCTACATTCAGTGCCTCAATACCCTGTCAGTTGTTTTCATTTCAGTTGGTTCCACAACCCACCTGTTTGCGTGGACAAAAATAGACCTCAAATTGGGGTTAAAGTAGTTCACTCTGGGTAAGATGCTCACAACTCTAGTGGCTTGGTGGGGTGGAGAACGGCGATGGGAGTGTAAAGTGGGATCAGAAAAGTGGGGAAAACCATTAACTTTTTTTTTCAAAATGGGAACCAAAGACCAACATTGTGTTTCCAGCTCTTGCCAGATGATTAAGTGCAAGATCAGCCGTGCTCCTGCCTGTACCTGCCCAGGAGAGGGCATTCCCGTGGCGTGCAGGTCTCACGGCTCCCCTTCTTGCCTGTCGGTGAACACAGCCCAATGGAAGCTATAACCTCTGGTTTCTCAAGAAGAAGAATAATCCCTCACTCTTTACGGATGGAGGGGAGGAGGAGGAGGAGGTAGAGATATGCATAATTATCACATATGCTTCACATGCATTAATATGTACAAGCATATGCTCGGAAAATGTAAACCTTCATTAAAGCAAAAAAAAAAAAAGATGATAAACGTGTAATGTAAAATTTAAGATACAGGTGAAAGAGTAATTCACTGGCCATACTTAATTAGAAAATCAGGACGCTGTTGTAAGCTCTGCTAATTTTTCCAATGCCACTTGGATGCTTTGCCAATAAGTAATCTTACGGTGTCAAAATCAATCACTGTGCTACAAAGACTCCTCATCTGTGATCGAAATCATTCTGTTTCCCCCGGAGACACATACCTATGAAAAATTTAAGAGGGCATCAGTCATGGGCTCGCTTTCCAACGTTTATAAAGTTGTATCTTTAGATAAGAACATTTCCAGTGTTCTTGTCATGATAGAAATCAGAGCTGAGGCCTGGTATATTTACAGACAGGATCACTGGGATTAGGTAGACTGTATCTCACCCCTAAATTAAGTTATATAAATACATAATATTTATACTTTATATAATGTATATACACACAATACCTATGAGAACTAGTCTCTAGGTTTCAGCATATGGCATATAATTCTATAGCATAAGGCCATGGGAGAACAACTCCAGATGCATTCATTTCATGTCAAGTGTTCCGAAACTGTGTATACTCGAACAATTCAGATTTGCATTCTGCACAAAAGCTTACACCATCACGTATAATTTGCTATTTTCCCATAGCCCATTAGCTGTTTGTTGATGGTGTAAGAATCACTTGGTAACCATGTAGCAGCCAACCTGTCTTATCGTTGGACTTTTTACTGGAAACCAAAACATCATCATAAAATTCAAATAAACACCTCACAAGGACCATCACACAGGATGTATCATATTAAACCCTCTGAAAAAGCAATTCTCTGAGGTATGTTTCATGGCAACTGCTTCCCGAATAGTTTTCCATTGCTGTTGAGATTCTGGCCACAAGAAGTACCTTTAATCCAGTTCCTAAGCTGGATAAGAACTCAAAAACTGCCTTTCTTTGTCACTTCCCTAGGAAAAATTGACCCCTATTTGGGTTACCTTGGGTCTAATGATCTCTTGATTCGTGAACAAAAATCTTCATGCCTTTATGTCTGAGGCGGAGGCCGTTTTTGGTAAAATTGAGGGACTTTACTGTTTGTGCAGGGACATATTGTTGTGCAGCACAAAGGCAGGAGCTTCAGCTGCTTCCAGGTCAAGATGTTGCTCTTGGTCCCTTATTTGAGCCTTCTATCTTCTCTCCACAGGAAAAAAATGAACTCAGAAAGTCTTCCCAGGAATTAGGTTTACTCAATAGCCATGAAGTCTGCTCAGCTTCCTGAAAAGTCCATAGTGTAATGTCCGTGTATTGCAGGTCAAAGAAAGATTAAGCAGTCAATTTATTTTAGAAATGGAGAAAGAGGAAAGTGAGCTTGACCTATTAGTCATTTTTTCACTCCCACCTGAACTATTAGATAAGTCTGAGATAAAGTACTTGAATTCGTTAAAATTTCTCAAGAGTAGAAAGGACCGCTTTTTAATTTTCCATCTCTTGCTCTTTCAAGAATGAAAATCCCTGTAATTTCACAGGTCAAGCTGTGATTACATCCATTTTGATAAAACGCTGAATTACAGAAGAGAGAGGATTTTTCGGTTCAAATTTATCGTCTTTACCATGGACTCCAGGAGGATAGAATCGACTTCTCAGGAAGCTGGGAGTTCTCAGGATTTCTGTAAAACACCAGCTTCACCGACACTCGTGGGATTGGCAAGTCTGGTTTGGTGTATTTTGACCTTTTGTACCGCTGTCACAATAAACAGAAACAGCATAATGAAAAAAAAAAAAACCACCACAAAACCACAAGAAAGCAATTTTCCTTCAAGGGTCTTCAAAAGTTCGCGCATCAAAGGGAATGCTGAGAAGCTGCCGCACGAAAATCTGATGGTTTGGGTTCCCGGAGCTGCTAAACAATGCCGTTCCTGCCAGCTCGTTGATGGGCAGGAGGAGGAACGTTCACACCACCCACGCCGGAGCTCTCGGCAGAGGTGCCGGCCGCGGGGGCTGGGGCTGCGTGAGGTCTCTCCCTGGGCTCCTCCGAACCACCCTTTTTCTCAACCGCCCTCTCAAGCAGCCCGTGTTGACTTCAGAGGGACCCCCACGTCACCACACTCTTTCTTATTTACGTGCAGAGGCTTACAAAGTGTAGACATCCCTAAAAGGTGGGAAGACGCTCGTGCCTGACTCTGCTTTGGGACCTGAGGAGCGTTTTTTGGTTGACGGAGGGGCCTGGAATGAACCATGCCTTTATTTAGCAAACAAGGTGCCGGGTCCCCCTTGGGTCCACATTTTTATGCCAAGGACTGGTCCGTGGAGAGGAGTTTTACCACTCTCAGCAAGGCCACCTTCACGGCAGCATCCTGGAGCAAGGAGAGGGGTGGCACCAGGGAGCCGAGTCCAGCTCCTGAGCCCTCCCTTCTTTCTCAAACAGAAACGCTGCCAGCTCCTGCTAAACTCTGCAGGTGGGCTGTGGTACCACAACACCGCGACAACAGGGCGCTGAGGGGCCACCAGGGTTAACTGGGAAGCCTCCTGCACAACTGACCCTTGGAGAAATGAAGACGGAACAACTGTGAAACAGGAGGTAACCTCCACAGTTACCCCAGCCGAATCCCAGCAGGGACGGCAAAGGGGAAGGAGGAAGGCAGAGAGGTGCTGCTGGAGAGACTGGCTCATTTCCAGGGAAGGCATTTGCCCCATCAGAGCGGCCAGCCCAGCCGTGCCCCCCTGCTGCCCTGCGCTGCACCTGCCCGAGGGGCCTGGGTCCCCAAATGCTGCACCCCCCCCGGGACAGTTCCTCCTTCATCTCCCCGCACCCCTCAATTCTTCTGGTCCCTCCCCCCCCCCCCAGGCCCGGGGATAGCTCAGCAGCGGGAGGGCAGACCTGGGGAAGGTCCCCCAGGACGGTGCCCACCGGTGCCCCCTCACCCTGTCCCCGTTGTCCCCCCCCCGGTCCCTGCCCGCTGCTCGCCCTCCCGGCTCCCGGCTCTCCCCTCGGTGCGGGGGGGGGGTGGGGGTGGAATACCCTTATAACCGCATCCGCACCTTACACCCGCACCCCGTACCCCGCACCCGCCGCCGGGGAGCGCCTGGTCCCCAGCAGGGACCGGGAG